>JAZGLO010001666.1:0-87500 GCA_036873155.1 Biomphalaria sudanica | reverse complement strand
GTGCAAAAGATCAAAGTGAAATGATCAAGGGATTAAGTATCGAGTGCAAAAGATCAAAGTGAAATGATCAAGGGATTAAGTATCGAGTGCAAAAGATCAAAGTGAAATGATCAAGGGATTAAGTATCGAGTGCAAAAGATCAAAGGACGAAGATCAAGTAGTAAGGATCAAGGACTAAAAATCAATAACTCATATCCAAAGACTACTAATCAATAACTACTAATCAATGACCCCGAACAATGCATGGAAGTAATAAATACAATATAGAGAATAGTCTTGTAGGTCAAGGAGACAAAGACCTGTAACTGTAAGATAAAAAACTTAGCAATCTGCAATTGAGGTCAAGGAAATCGTTGTCCAATGTCCAGTTTGGATCCAGCCTTGTGTCCCCCGGCCCACATTATACATAAATGCATACAGACCCCTCTGATTCTATTGGTTTACAAAATTGTTTTTATAGAGTTTAAACATTTACATGGCACGTTTTATGTTTTTCTTTCAAGTTTAATCAGTAGGTACAAGTACATCTTTCAAATATGCACAGACACAAAGACAGACAAAAGAAACAAATACAACTCTAACTTGGAGGGATGAGGGACAATCTATTCAATGTCAACATAACCCACATTGAAAGTTGGAGTAAAGGAACATTGTGGCCTGGTGGTGGTGGGGGGGGGGGGCACACCAAGGAGGGGGTGGGGGATTGAGCGAGAGCTGGAACCAAGAACAACTCACTAGTACCGCGTGCGAGACGGACACCCATCCCACTGATGCTACTGTACATCTAACGACTAATTCCAGTTGAACTTTATGCGGATTGGTCAAGTCAGGTTTGATCGCTGGTTGAGTTAAAAAAAAAATAATCGCAGGAGAAACGAGGCGGAGCCTAGCAACCTGACTTGACCAATCCGCATAAAGTTCAACAGGAAATAGTAAATAGTTGAGCGTTAGCATCAGTGGGTGGGTGTCTGCCGACCAATCGCGTTGAGACTTTTTTGAAGGGTAGGTGTCGTCGATAAGCGATGAGGACAATTTTGTGTACCACTTAACGAGACCACGTGACCATGAGAATTACGTAAGAAAGTGTTTAAAACCCCCCCGAGTATCTCCTGTAGAAAGTCGGAACCAGCCTTCTTGTTGGTTCTCCTCTGCTACTTCTGTCCTATCTCTTGTTAGCCTTTGTCTTTATTACATGTTATATGTTATACTTTTGTTATCAGATGTTAGATATTTAATTTACATGTTACATGTTGTTATACATTAGATAGGGTTGAACATTACATTTATAGTGTGATATATGTTTGAACATTTACTTTCTAGGTGTTATGTTATTAGATGTTAGATGTTGTTATCTGATCAGATATAAGTCATAAGTTGATGTTTCTATTATTGCATGTTAGATGTTCTTCTATATTAAATGTTAGATGTTGATATACGTTAGATGTTAGATGGTGAACATTTGTTATTGTTAGTGTTTAGATGTTAGATGGTGAACATTTGTTATTGTTAGTGTTTAGATGTTAGATGTTATTTTACGTTCGATGTGACATGTTGTTGTTGAAGTGTTTCTCAAACTGTGAGACCTGTTCCATGGGGGTTTATAGCACGTCTGCTTTACGTAGAGACGGTCACATTTCTCCCTACCTCTTGGTCAAATCTTTTTGTTAGGTCTACCAACACTTTGCCGCTCTAAGACGCCGTGCTTGAGACCCTCACACCCAATACAGACGGTCCTGTACTATTTACTAGACGCCAAGAGAAAGGAATTGAGAGCGCTACATAGGCTTTGACCTGAGTCTCAGACTCTTGCAGTACTATGTGCAGGGCCTCAGGGTCTCCCCCGAGAGACCCCCGTTCTATTGTTCTCTAGACATCTGGTAAACAGTCGAGTTTGGTCTGGACTCTCAAAGGACGAGCTCCACCGTCTCCTTGTCCTCTTGGCGGTGCCGGCTCTTACCAGGTAGTGTCCTTTGCAAAAATAAGGCCTGTATTTTGTGTGCTAAACATCAGGCCAGGGCCAGTAGTGGTTTTGGACGCCTCCAGATGAGAGTTTGGCGGAATAAATCGCTTCGCCTGCCTACAAAAATGAGTGTCTTCCCGGCAGTGACTCTCTCAACACTTTTTTTTTTAGATCTGAGACATGGGTATTATACAGAAAGCATGGACATATGGACATACATACGACAGTTACGCTGGGCAGGGCATGTATGGAGGACGAACCAAAAGCTGTCCTTTTTGGTGAACTGAAAGGTGGTCAACGGAACAGAGGAACCCCACGGAAACGCTTAAAGACCAGTTTAGACGCCAACTTGCTTTAACTCAGATAGAAGAGATCAGCTGTCTGCAGGCGACTTCGGAACAAGACAGCTAGAGATCTCATACAAAGACCGCAGGGTAGACATTTCATTGCTGAGGACAGACGTAGACGGCGAAAACAAAACACTCCGTCGGACAGTGGTTATGTCGGACAGTGGTTATGTCGGACAGTGGTTATGTCGGACAGTGGTTATGTCGGACAGTGGTTATGTCGGGCAGTGGTTATGTCGGACAGTGGTTATGCCGGACAGTGGTTATGTCGGACAGTGGTTATGTCGGGCAGTGGTTATGTCGGACAGTAGTTATGTCGGACAGTGGTAATGTCGATGCTGGATGAGACAAAATATAAGAGTTCGCAGCAACGATTGCGTAGCCATGGAAAATACTGCATTTCTCATTAATCTTCGGTCTCGAAGACAAGCCTTATTATTATTATCATATAATGTCCTTGTGTGATATAGGCCGATATTTTGTGTGCTATCGTACAAATTGTAGACTCTTATTATGTATTGTTTTTTGTAATGCAAAATCGTAAACGTATTATGGATAATATTGATGATTATTGTTATTGTTGTTATTGTTATTACATAGTTGCCTGTGCGTAACAGACACTTTCATGATACTGGCCGATATTTTGTGTGCTAACGTACAAAGTGTAGGCTCTAAGCATTTTTTTTGGTAATGCACAAATATTTCACAAATTTCATCATGGAAAAAAAAAGATCTATGTTATATTATTTTATTTTTTTTAATCAGATATTGTTTTTTTGCGAAATAGGTTTCTATTAGTTTTCTATGTGAAATAGGCCCCATCAGATAGTTTTGTGCGAAATAGGTTCCTATGAGATAGTTTTTTTCCTGTGATATATAGGCCACTATCAGAATTTTTTTCCCTGTGTAACATAGGCCCCTATCACATGTTTTTTTTTCTGTGTAACATAGGCCCCTATCTGATAATTTTGTTCCTGTGTAATATAGGCCCCTATCAGATAGTTTTTTTCATGTGTAAAATAGGCCCCTACAAAATAGTTTTTTTTTCTTTGTAATATAGGCCCTATCAGATAGCTTTTTTCCTGTGTAACATAGGCCCCTATCACATGTTTTTTTTTCTGTGTAACATAGGCCCCTATCTGATAATTTTGTTCCTGTGTAATATAGGCCCCTATCAGATAGTTTTTTTCATGTGTAAAATAGGCCCCTACAAAATAGTTTTTTTTTTCTTTGTAATATAGGCCCTATCAGATAGCTTTTTTCCTGTGTAACATAGGCCCCTATCAAATAGTTTTTTTTTTCTGTGTAATATAGGCCCCTGTCAGATAGTTTTTTTTCTGTGTAACATAGGCCCCTATCAGATATTATTTATCTTTTGTAACATAGGACCCTATCAGATGATATTTTTTTCCTGTGTAACATAGGACCCTATCAGATAATTTTTTTCTGTGTAATATAGGCCCCTATCAGATAGCTTTTTTCCTGTGTAACATAGGCCCCTATCAAATAGTTTTTTTTTTCTGTGTAATATAGGCCCCTGTCAGATAGTTTTTTTTCTGTGTAACATAGGCCCCTATCAGATATTATTTATCTTTTGTAACATAGGACCCTATCAGATGATATTTTTTTCCTGTGTAACATAGGACCCTATCAGATAATTTTTTTCTGTGTAATATAGGCCCCTAACAGATAGTTTTTTTTCTGTGTAATATAGGCCCCTATCAGTTTTTTTCCTGTCTAATATAGGCCCTATCAGATAGTGTTTTTTCCTGTGTAATATAGGCCCCTATCAGATAGTTTTTTTTCCTGTGTAATATAGGCCCCATTAAGTTTTTTCCTGTATAATATAGACCCTATTAGAAATTGCTCTATTCTGTGTAATATAGGACCCTGTCAGTTAGTTTTTTTCCTTTGTAACTATTAGATAGTTGCCTCTGCGAAATTTGAGATAGTTTTATTTGAGAAATCATGTTAAATTTACATGATTCTATCTGGCCTGTTTATTCTCTCAAAGGGACACACATTCTGTTGTATTTAGATAGTTTTTATAGATTAAGATTTTAAAATTAATTATGTAGTAAAGCATAATTACTAAAACAACACCAACAGCAAGCAAGTTCAATTAAGGTATAAGGCGTTAGTTGCAAAACTTGGACTCATCTTTTTGCTGAAGACACTAAATACCGCAAATGCGAGTCTTCGGTACTCATGAGTAGCACACAAGCGCCGTCTCGAATAGTTCACATCTTTCCTTGACAATATCATGCCCTCTAGGAGACACACTGAAGGTCATGTCACATCCATTAAGTGCTGCATTGCTGACGTCTGCTAGACGAGATGATCGGCCTTTCCCGCCCCCACCTTCATTTTACTTGCACTCCTCGTGAGGCGTGCGAGCTCCTGATGTAAGAAATCACGTTACTTCCCCCACTGAGCTCCACCCAGACCTCCACAATGGCTTAGGGAGCGTGGACTTTATTCCTTTGGAGATAAGGGGCAACAAGGGACTGGTAGAAACATTGTATGTCATGCTAGATGTTGAAGTTACATGTCAGATAGTAAATGTTGAATTTAAATGTTGACTGTTAGATGTTAAATGTTGAATTTAAATGTTAATTGTTAGATGTTAAATGTTGAATTTAAATGTTGAATTTAAATGTTAATTGTTAGATGTTAAATGTTGAATTTAAATGTTAATTGTTAGATGTTAAATGTTGAATTTAAATGTTAATTGTTAGATGTTAAATGTTGAATTTAAGTGTTAATTGTTAGATGTTAAATGTTGAATTTAAGTGTTAATTGTTAGATGTTAAATGTTGAATTTAAATGTTGACTGTTAGATGTTAAATGTTGAATTTAAATGTTGACTGTTAGATGTTAAATGTTGAATTTAAATGTAGTTAGAGGTTAAATGTTGAATTTAAATTTTGATTCTTATATGTTACAAATAACATGGTGGAATGTTTCGCTCACAGTTTGGTCAACACTAGACCAGACTCTTAGTATCTGACTAGTAGAGGTATCAACACATACAAAGAAAATATAAGACTAAAAATATAATAATAATAACAATAAAACAATGAGGGAGTCGTAGAGTGATCGTAGTCGCTATTGATACTTCGAACACTTGAGATCACGGCTGCTAGAGTTTGGATTTCCGTCACGTTTGTATCTGGAACAAAATAAATGCTAATTGACAGACGACTTGATCCTGTCACGTGACACTGACGATATTTTTAATGTGCGCCCTTTTTGTTTAAACTTACCAACATGAACTTTATTGAAATGTTCAAGACAAAAAAATGGCTTTCTAAGAGAGTCTCTGTAGGAGACAAAGACAATAGACCCGTTCACCTTTCTATCTTAAGTCTCTGTAAGGGGAAGTAATACGTTAATCAACTACTCAAACTACTTTCAAGAACATTTAAAAATTTTATCATTATTTTTGTTGTTGTTGCTGAATAAACCGATAGCCACCGTAAAAATTTAAGTTTAGAATTTTGTTTTGATGTCTAGATTTAAAGTCATAACTTTATTTTTTTAAGTCTTGATTTAAGTCCAGATTTATGTATTGATTTAAGTTTTTGATTTAAGTTTTTGATATAAGTTTTTGATTTAAGTCTTGATCTAAGCCTTTAGTAAGTCTGGATATAAGTCTTAATTTAAGTCTTGATTTAATTCTTGATTTAAGTTTTTGATTTTAGTCTTGATTTAAGTCTTGTTTTAAGTCTTGATTTAAGTCTTGATTTAAGTCTTGATTTAAGTCTTGATTTAGGTCTTGTTTTAAGTCTTGATTGATTGAAGTCTTGATTTAAGTCTTGATTTAAGTCTTGATTGAAGTCTTGATTTAAGTAAGTCTTGATTGAAGTCTTGATTTAAGTCTTTGTTTTAAGTCTTGATTTAAGTCTTGATTTAAGTCTTGATTGAAGTCTTGATTTAAGTTTTGATTGAAGTCTTGATTGAAGTCTTGATTGAAGTCTTGATTGAAGTCTTGATGTTGTAGATAACATTATTTACTCTTACGTCAATGTCTAGTATATAAAATGTTGTATTTATATATTACCGGTGAAAAGCGAAATTAGGCATTTTATAAAATCGCTAAAAAAATCGTCAGGCAAAGTACAAACTGAATATTTTATTTCCTACTTTGCATAGGCATGTGTATAGAATGACTGTAGAACCTCTTGAAGTGTGAAGTGTGTATATAAGGTCGTTTAGTTCTAGTCGACATTTCTGGGTGTACTAGTTCTAGTTGCCATTCATCTACATTAGTTCAAGACATTTCAACATTTTTATATTTGCGTGCATTTCAAAAGAGACAAACATTGTGGCATGGGTTCAGCTTTTAACAGGTTTATGAATTTATTTGATTTTGTTTTGGTGTTGCATGTTGCAATGTTTTGGCATATTTTAATTGTTCTGTTTTTTTTACTTAAAACACTTGAAACCATCTGGTTATATTTACTCATGCATATTACAATTTTAAATTACGATTCATTGATTTAAAGATTGTTTGATATTTAAAAATTAAAATTTCTCTTAACATACGGTATAAGTAATTGGATCTACACAAGTATTTTTAGTCTTAAGAAATCCTATTGTTTGTGGGTTGTTGTTTTTTTCACTCATTTTCTAAATAAGACATTTTTTACTTTGACACAGAACTAGTCATTCTATAGTACACCTAGACATAGTAGGAAATGAATCATTTCGTACTTGGCCTGAAAATAAACACCAGTCTATAGAATGCCTGCATCTCGTATTTTGTGAATACCATTCATGTCATGTTAATACACTATATTTGTTTATGTCTGATTTCATGTTGTATTTATAGTTTCTTGACTGATACACTGACATTTCTTTTCTATTTCTAAGCGAACATTGTATAAATATAAACTAGATAGCTAGATACGTGTAGGGGTCAGTGTAAATATAAACTAGATAGCTAGATACGTGTAAGGGTCAGTGTAAATATAAACTAAATAGCTAGATACGTGTAGGGGTCAGTGTAAATATAAACTAAATAGCTAGATACGTGTAGGGGTCAGTGTAAATATAAACTAAATAGCTAGATACGTGTAGGGGTCAGTGTAAATATAAACTAAATAGCTAGATACGTGTAGGGGTCAGTGTAAATATAAACTAAATAGCTAGATACGTGTAGGGGTCAGTGTAAATATAAACTAAATAGCTAGATACGTGTAGGGGTCAGTGTAAATATAAACTAAATAGCTAGATACGTGTAGGGGTCAGTGTACATATAAACTAAATAGCTAGATACGTGTAGGGGTCAGTGTAAATATAAACTAAATAGCTAGATACGTGTAGGGGTCAGTGTAAATATAAACTAAATAGCTAGATACGTGTAGGGGTCAGTGTAAATTTTAAAATGAGTTGAGCTAACCAGATAGAATATTGCAAAGAATAAGAAAGAAGTTTACAAAGTAAGAGAGAGAGAGAGAGAAAGAGAGAGAGAGAGAGAAAGAGAGAGAGAGAAAGAGAGAGAGAGAAAGAGAGAGATGTTCAGATTGTGACTTCCTCTCTCCTTCACTACTAGATCTCTACATTAGTGCTCGCCTGTATTTCTCTCTCGCGATGCGGTTAGTATTGACAAAACAGAAGACTTGAACATGGGATCTTCTGTCGTGCTCACCGAGAGGAAGAGAGAGAGAGCGAGAGAGAGAGCGAGAGAGAGAATAGGTAAAATGATGACTGTCTTCCTCTCTTTTTCACTGCGTGGTACGTGTCTCACTGTGACGCTACGCGACGTTATTGATCGCTTTATTTTTTCTTCCGCTTATAGTTGGCTTTACTTCGGACTTGCTGTGAGAGCCTGGTGATATAAGAAGTTCTAATATAATATCAATAACACAAATACATCTTAATAAAACATAAGATAATAAGACCTTTTTTTGATCTTCAAGAGAAAACCTAACAAGTTGAAGCAGTGACAAACTAAACGTAGAGTCTTTTCTGTCTTCATTTCTCTTTCAAACACTAGTTCAATTGGTAAAGGAAACATAAGAAAATATAGAGGAGGAGGAGGTGATAGAGATATATACAGAGAGATAGAGAGTAGAAGTAGGTGATAGAGATATATACAGAGAGAGATAGAGAGTAGAAGTAGGTAATAGAGATATATACAGAGAGAGATAGAGAGTAGAAGTAGGAGATAGAGATATATACAGAGAGAAATAGAGAGAAGTAGGAGATAGACATATATACAGAGAGAGATAGAACAGAAATAGGAGATAGAGATATATACAGAGAGAGATAGAGAGTAGAAGTAGGTGATAGAGATATATACAGAGACAGATAGAGCAGAAGTAGGTTATAGAGATATATACAGAGAGAGATAGAGCAGAAGTAGGTGATAGAGATATATACAGAGAGAGAGAGATAGAGAGAAGAAGGAGATAGAGATATATACAGAGAGAGATAGAGAGAAGTAGGAAATAGAGATATATACAGAGAGAGATAGAGAGTAGAAGTAGGAGATAGAGATATATACAGAGAGAGATAGAGAGAAGTAGGAGATAGACATATATACAGAGAGAGATAGAACAGAAATAGGAGATAGAGATATGTACAGAGAGAGATAGAGAGTAGAAGTAGGAAATAGAGATATATACAGAGAGAGATAAAGAGTAGAAGTATGTGATAGAGATAAATACAGAGAGAGATAGAGAGTAGAAGTAGGTGATAGAGATATATACAGAGAGAGATAGAGAGTAGAAGTAGGTGATAGAGATATATACAGAGAGAGATAGAGCAGAAGTAGGAGATAGAGATATATACAGAGAGAGATAGAGCAGAAGTAGGAGATAGAGACATATCCGGAGACATAGAGAGTAGTAGGTGGTAGAGATATATACAGAGAGAGATAGAGAGAAGAAGGAGATAGAGATATATACAGCGAGAGATAGAACAGAAATAGGAGATAGAGATATGTACCGAGAGAGATAGAGAGAAGAAGTAGGTGATAGAGATATATACAGAGAGATAGAGAGTAGTAGGTGGTAGTGATATATACAGAGAGAGATAGAGAGAAGAAGGAGATAGAGATATATACAGAGAGAGATAGAGAGAAGTAGGAGATAGAGATATATACAGAGAGAGATAGAGAGTAGAAGTAGGTGATAGAGATATATACAGAGAGAGATAGAGAGAAGAAATAGGAGATAGAGATATATACAGAGAGAGATAGAGAGAAGTAGGAGATAGAGATATATACAGAGAGAGATAGAACAGAAATAGGTGATAAAGATATATACAGAGATAGATAGAACAGAAGTAGGAGATAGAGATATATACACCGAGAGATAGAACAGAAATAGGTGATAAAGATATATATTGAGAGAGATAGAACAGAAGTAGGAGATAGAGATATATACAGAGAGAGATAGAACAGAAATAGGAGATAGAGATATATACACAGAGAGATAGAACAGAAATAGGTGATAAAGATATATACAGAGAGAGATAGAACAGAAATAGGAGATAGAGATATATACAGTGCGAGATAGAGCAGAAATAGGAGATAGAGATATAACAGAGAGAGATAGAACAGAAATAGGAGATAGAGATATATACAGTGCGAGATAGAGCAGAAATAGGAGATAGAGATATATAAGTGAGAGATGGAGCAAAAATAGACGATAGAGATATTTACAGAGAGATATAGGAGATAGAGATATATACAGAGATAGAAAGTAGAATTAGGAGATAGAGATATATACAGAGATAGAGAGTAGAAGTAGGAGATAGAGATATATACAGAGAGATAGAAAGTAGAATTAGGAGATAGAGATATATACAGAGATAGAGAGTAGAAGTAGGAGATAGAGATATATACAGAGAGATAGAAAGTAGAAATAGGTGACGGAAGATATATATATATATATATATGTATATCATGATAATCAGGTGATTTCGTCTATCAGATGGCAGGGTCAATGCTGAAGTGTTTCAGAAAAACTTTGAAGGTGTCCCTGAAGCGTTTTCTTTGTCCACCATGTGGGCGCTTAATTTGTTTAAGTGACCATAAAGGAATCGTTTACGTATGCGGGAGTCTTCCATTCTGTAGATGTGGCCTGCCCATCGCATCTGGATTGTGTGGATGCTTTCAAAGGACTTCAGTATCAGGTATTTTTTTCTTATAATTTAACATTTAGAAAATTTTTACAATACTTCTATTCAGAAGTTCACGTAACGTGGAACCAGCCATGAACCAGCATGGACGCTTATCTCAAAAATGTCTCTAACGAGATATATATCACCGAGAAAAGACTGACTAGCTCGTTTGCCACACTGGGAAAACTGTAGTTTGACCGTTATAATTTTTCAAATTAGAAAATAAATAAATGTATATTTGGCTAGAGACTAAATCTAGGTCAAGATCCAACATCGGTTTTGAAAGGACTATCGCGTTCGCGCATTTCGCATGTAAGGAATTACTGATTCAAGATTATAAGAAATTATTTCAGGAAAATTTTGCAGGTCGTGTTCTAAATTTAAAGGTCTATTGTCGGAATTAATGATTAAAATAAAACATGGCGCAACCAACTCAGTCATTGTGCAACGAGTATGCTTTAATAAATAGTACATTTCAAGTTCCTTTAAGTTTATTGAAACAATACCTAAACTTTACTTATATTTTTTTCACTAAATCTAATATAAATTGTATCAAGATTCTAGATACTAGACCTTGAGAGTTCTAAATCAGAAGTCTAGGTCTAGTTTTAGAGCTAGATATGCATGTAATGATAATATCAAAAAATAATCACAAAAGTTTGCTTTGTCCGCTGACCGAGTTGGTAATTACGTACGTTCAAGCAGCTGATGGTTTCAAAATTACAGATTCGATACCCGGTTTGAACCAAATGTTGTTGTTTTTAAATTAACTTTAAAAAAAATCTATAATCATTTAAATTATATAATTTAGGGATTGTCTGTTTTATTTTTAAATCATTATTTATTATTATTAATATTTTTTTGTTCTGAGACAGATCATGTGAAAGTGGCTAGTTTTTTTTTTTTTTTTTTTACATGTTTTCTCTGTAGGGCCTATTGTCCACGTTCCAGAGGCATAGAGCAATGTAGGGAGGATGACAGCTTGATAGACCCCTAGGTTGTGTGTTTGTGATAATATTTCGTTTATGGCAAGCATAGTTAGTCTACCATAGGATGTACTGGCCTAGGCGATACGTAAGTCGATTTCATTATCGATGGTTCCGTGTCTGAAGAGTGTGTTGCCAGGGGAGGTGAATTTTTATTGTATTCTTTATTGTATTATTTGTCTTAATGCTTAGATCCGAGTAGGCTTTCCCTTGAGCAGGCAAGAATAAGACTTCATGGTACAGTAGCAGATATACAGAGATAGAGAGAGCAGAAGTAGGTAAAAAAAAAAGAAATGTGTGTGTGTGTCTCTGTGAGAGAGAGAGAGAGCTCTAAGAAGAACTTATGTTAGTCAGATATAGATAGAGATGTGTCTTAGGAGTGTCACTGCTGTCCATAACTCACAAAGTCAATGTTGCTATTGCATGTGTTACTAAGTTAACCAAGGAAACTGTTCCAATTATTTTCTTGTACATTCGAGTCCAACAGATAGCGGCTCATCGTTTGATCTTAATCTTAATGCTTTACATTGTCCTCAAGAAGTTCCCTGGTTTCAATCACGTGGTGAAATCCTTATAAAGTAAGTCACGTGTTTAATATGTCCACAATGAGCTAAAACAGTGGGAAATAGAATGAAAGAGAGAAAAAAAGTTTGACTAAGAGAAACAAATGTAGGAAAGAAGAGAAGTAGTTTGGAGAGACACAGAAGTGAGAGGAGCACTTAGTGACTGAGAGGGAGAGAGAGAGATGACAGGTAATAATACACAGCAATACAGGGGTGAGAGAGGTGTAATAGGGAGAGAGAGAGATGACAGGTAATAATACACAGCAATACAGGGGTGAGAGAGGTGTAATAGGGAGAGAGAGAGATGACAGGTAATAATACACAGCAATACAGGGGTGAGAGAGGTGTAATAGGGAGAGAGAGAGATGACAGGTAATAATACACAGCAATACAGGGGTAAGAGAGGTGTAATAGGGAGAGAGAGAGATGACAGGTAATAATACACAGCAATACACAGGGGTGAGAGAGGTGTAATAGGGAGAGAGAGAGATGACAGGTAATAATACACAGCAATACAGGGGTGAGAGAGGTGTAATAGGGAGAGAGAGAGATGACAGGTAATAATACACAGCAATACAGGGGTGAGAGAGGTGTAATAGGGAGAGATAGAGATGACAGGTAATAATACACAGCAATACAGGGGTGAGAGAGGTGTAATAGGGAGAGAGAAACTTTGAGAGGAGTTCGTTTTAGAGAGTGAGATAGAAACAAAAAGATGAGGAGGCGGTATTTTTGAGAATGAAAAATTAATAATGATAGAGGTAGAGTCGATACAGAAGAGGTAGATTTAGTAACACAGAAGTACAGAGACCTGTGAGTGAAAGTGTCTTAAGACAGTGTATCAAAGAGTAAGAGGTATTGAGCAGGAGAAACAGGTTTCAATAAATGTGTGTGATGGTAGACAAGTAAAATAAACACACATGTCTTAATATTCTTCGTGTTGCAATTGATATATGTGAGAAAGAGAAATAAACAGAAAGAGAGAATGAGAGAGAGAGAGAGACTAAGAGAGAGATAGAGATAGATAGAGATAGATAGAGAGAGAGAGAGGGAGAGAGTTATGGTTAGAGCGAGAGAAGAAAAAGGTATTTGTTAACAACATAAGTTTTCTTCGATGGGGAGCAAGGTAAGGATGTTTTTGTAACAAATATTCTCTAGCAATTTTTCCTAAGTCTTCTGATTTGTCAACGTGACTATATTCAGATAATTTTAACATATAACTTTATTTTAAAACAGTGCTTTATATTAGAAATGATAATTATTATTTAGTTTTATTCCTACATTTACATTTCAAAATATGCACAAGTCAGATTTCAGTTGTCCTCATTCACTTAAATAGTTGGGCCTTTTTTTACTTTTAAAACAGTCATTCTTCAATTCTGATTCTAAGAGTTTCAAGACTTTGTCCTTGGTTTACTATCAAGTGTGTGCACAGATCAGCACTGAATCTCTAAGTCTCAACTTGTGTTAAGGAGGTACTTGAGATGAACTCCAATTGGTGGCAAGGCTGGAAGGGCTGGTCCTCCCCTAGAGCCTTGGCAAGAAGCTCTGCTGTTAGGCGTAGTGCCCTATAGCTCCCATACAGGTCAAGTGACTCTGCAGACACACTCCCTCAAGGCTCTCGGAGCTGTCTTAAGGAGGCTGCCATGAGGGTGTTGTGCCAACCAAGTTCTCCGCTTGTCTATTGCATGAAGTACACTGTGACAAGGAAAGATCTAAGCATGTATGATATATCTGGACGTTTAATGTAGATGCTTTGTATTATAAAAAGTTTCAAGGTGTTGGAATGGTTACCAGACGATTAGAGTTTTCTTTATTTAATGGAATAGTAAGAAACTGAGTTAACAAATATTGTTTTAATAAAACAGTTTTAGATTTCAAACAAATGTATTTCGTTTAGTTACACGCTTCTACTTCTAATTAATGTGACGTGCAAATTATAATGTGGAGTGGAAATTATAAAGTGAGGTGCAAATTATAACTTGTCAAACTGTTGAACATTTAACTACTGACATGAAAAACATTACATACAGAAATAAATGTTTTATAATATTTAATTTGTGAAAGAAATGTAGCTTATGTAAGTAGAAGACCTAAGAGAAGTCTTGAATCACATCATTTTCAACTAACAACGCTGCACTGAAGGGGAGAAAACTTTTAAGCTTAATATTCACGGAAATAATGTATGAATTCTTTCCCTTTGAATAGTTTCTACAATTTGCCGTTACGACAGAAACATCTCTCTTTACTTTATGTTTACTAAATGAAACTAAGAAATGGAAATCACACATATCTACGTAAAAAAACAACAGATTTTATTGTTACGTGTATTTTTTTTTCTATAGTCTATTTATATAGTGAATAAATGAGTCAACTTTTCAGGCACTTGTTTCTTCACTCTAATCCCTCTCTCTCTTCTAGTAGTGGACTGCGATGTGCACACATTAAAACTTTCACATCTAGCACGGGATGAAAACTTTCTCTGTTCTAGAAACAAAGTCTCTTTCTACTTCTCCACAAAATGTTTTCTATTGAAACCTTTTTGTTACACGAATGTTTAGAACGAGTTGGTTGGATGTCTATCCATTGGATTTGTATCCTACACATTTCAAAGCTGTTACGTGTGAATTGAGCTGATCAAAACAGTTTATCAAAAACAAGAAAGATAACTTTTTTTGGTCATCCATTACCTGGCATAATAAGCTGTTTCCATTTGAGGGGGCTGTTAAAAAAAACATTCAGTATGTTCAATATGTTACTATATTTCTATAACGGAAAACAAAAAGGGGGGGGGGGGCAATGAAAGAGAATATTTAACTTCATTTTCTAAATAAAAAAGTATTTTAATCAGTTTGTGCTTTTATATTAAAATATGACAATGTGCATTAGTGTTAGTCTCTATAAATATTGTTACTTTGTATATAGATTAAGTTTACACTCAACTGCAACCAATATAATTAACTAGAAATCTGGACAAGAGTTCACATTTTATTTCTTACTACATAGATCTTATCTTATCTTATCTTATATAATACAGACGTTACTTCAAAAAAGAAGATGATTACGTCCTACGCGTCATGCATTTAGTCATGCATATTAACCAATGACTTAAATTCTGCCAAGTCACTGGTTTTTCTGGCTAGCTCAGGCAACCCATTCCATGCTCTAATAGCACTAGGGAAGAAGGAGTATTTGTACAAATTTGTCCTAGCATATGGGACGAGGAATGTACCTTTATTTTTGTGTCTTTCAGAGTATTTTATTAAATTTTGTTTTTGTATTTGAAGATTATGGTTCAGTGTTTTATGTATAATTGCTACTTTACTTTTGAGTCTTCTGTCCTGAAGGCTTTCTAAATTTAGTGATTTTACTAATGGTGTTACCCTAGTCAAATGTGAATATTCGTTTGTTATGAATCTCACTGCTCTATTTTGTGTTTGTTCCAGTTTCTTAATGTTTTCTTGAGTTGAGGGGTCCCACACGGTGGATGCATATTCTATTATTGGCCTAACCAAGGTTAAATAACATTTTAGTTTTATGTTCTTATTTGATTTATAGAAATTTCTTTTAATAAACCCTAATGCTTTGTTGGATTTTTTTATAGTTTCATCAATATGTGGATTCCATGACAGTTTTTCATTTATTATAACACCTAGGTATTTTGAGATCTATACATGTAAGTCACATGATCAGAAAAATCTTGAAATATCCCAAACATAAAAGTATAATTATTTTTAAAAAGTTTGTAGTTTTCATTCATAGATATACTTCTAGAAGAAGGAAGTGCCCGACTCATTTTGGAAGGGGTCAAAGCTAGTACAGATATAAAGATAAATGAAGCGGATATATAGAAAAATGTTAGACTACATAAAATTTGTATTTATATACAAAAGTGAAGGATATCTACATTTTGACTCTGACTCTATTTATACTTTGTACAAATGTTCCTTCTTCCCTAGGGCTTTTTCGAAGTAACGTCTGTATTATATAAGATAAGATAAGAATTTGTTTATAATAATAATACTAGTTGCCTGTCAGAGAGCGGTACTCCTGCAGACACCCCACCGAGAAATGTCCTCTATCTATGGACACTACTAAAGAGACTACAATGTCACAGTTCAATTCGAGAATGAAATTATCAGAAGTTTTAAATCCTTTTCATTATTTATTTTAAGTTTTTTTACAAACTCAAATATGGCGCATTTTTACATTTTAAGACGAATTTCTACAAAGATAATGAAATGGATAGAGATGTCACAACTACCGTCGACACGCCCACTTTTTCAATGTTAAAAACTGTTTCCATTTTTTTTAAATGTATAAGATGTGTCTCTGAAACAAGCGAAAAATAAACTCACTAATTATATACTTAATTGTGATAGAGTAATCATTATTTTGTGGATGTAGGCCTAAACATAAAAAATTGATTATCATTAAAATAAATTCTTTTTTTTTTGTTGGGTGGGGGGGGGGGGGGGGAGGCGAGGGGTACTCACACAAAGTTAAAAATATTCTAGAAAGGGTATATGCATATGTCAAACGTTTTGGAAACACCGCAACAAAAGAAATATCGCTAACAATTATTTCAGGGGACTAGACCCAACAAATTTAAACGTATCTATGAATTTTGAAGTATTAGTTTCCCTTCTAGAAATTAAACAGAATAATGAGTTAACAGTAATCAGTTGTCTAATTGGTTAATTTTTCTTTTAATTATTGATGTATTGTCTATGTCAATAAATATGTGTGCGAAGTTTCAGCTTGATCCGAGAATGAGTGTCAGAGAAATAACGTGTACACACTTGTTACCAGACAGACAGACAGATTGAGTTGATATAAGCTTTGTAAAAAAATTATGAACAATGAAGAGTCAATCAAAACAGGTCAAAAAGTGGACACTGTCTAATTGCTATAGTCATAGACAATTACTTTGTAGCGACTCTTTTATGTGGGGTCTGCCTTTTCCGTCCGTCTGTCTGTTCATCCCCTATCCAGTTTATATTGTGAAAGCTAGAAAATATACTGAAAATCCGATATTCTCATATTTTAGATTTTTTTAAAGTTCTGGGGCAATGACTTTTGTTTTTTCTGCAACCTAAAAGTTTTTTTTTTGTTGTTGTTTTTTAAATAACCAAGTAAATTTTTTTTCATAAAAATACCTCCCCCCCCCCTCTTGAAAAAAAAATTTAAAAAATTCGCTTTTAATAGTTAAAAAAAAGATATATTAATAATAATAATATAATAATAATAATCTTTTTTGTCCGTATGGAAATTTGTCTTATAATTTGTGCATTACACCAAACAAGGGAGTAAATTATTCTGCATATTTAAATACAAAAAATGTAAACAGTTTTTTTTTCTAAAATAATCTTATAAATAATATTCTGTTTACTAAGTTAAGTGCTGTCCTATACAAGATACTAACATTTTATGGGAACTTTACTTTTGTTTCAAAACAGAACGAATGTATTTAGTATATCTGTAGATAAGTCGAATGTAACTCGATACATCAATTAATAAGCAGCTTTCATATTATACACGTGCAATGCAGTGCACACTTATAGAGATGAATCATAATATTTAACCAGAGAAAATGTTTCTTCGTTGAGTCCTTGAGTTAGAGATAGGGCCTTTACAAAGTGTAGATTTATTCAATAACATCAGTTAGGCTAAGTTCACATTAAACCATCTAGTTATGACCATCGGTTCATTGAATACAAATAAATATTAACTATGTAATAATAATAAAATTAATAAATCTCCGTATCCTGTGGTATCATGTCATTCGGACTAATAATACAATAGTATAATGCAATAGTATAATACAATAGTATAATACAATAGTATAATACAATAGTATAATACAATAGTATAATACAATAGTATCAGCAACACTTTCTATATGTATATGTCTCTTCTTTTTTGTATTGACGGAGATTGGGTTGTAGTTGTTGATAGTTTATAGCTTCTGATATTTATATTTTGTTCATGCCTGACTGCCTGAGTGAACCACTTCGACTTTGAGCAAATGCTTACGAAAGTAATTTGTAACTTTGTTAGTTGTTTGTTGTTTGTTGTTTGTTGTATCTGAAGAACAAAATCTTTGGAAATAAAGAAGAAAAAGCAAAATAGAAAAAAACTTTAAAAAAAAAACCGACACAAAGTTTTTATTAAGTGTATCGATTAATTTGGATCAGCCATGTCATTACATTTGTAATAAACCTCAAACATTATATAAAGGGGACTAATTCAGCTTATACTACCACTTCAGTTTTTTTCCCCTTAGGAAGGGGAATAATTCAGTTTATACCACCACTTCAGTCAAGTACTATTTCTTTCCCTTGTTTGAGAAACCAAACAAAGTAATTTATTACCGATAGTTAATTAGCTAATTGTTTTTTTTTTAAATTGATTCTTGTCAGGTAAAAAAAAAATATTTGTGCAAAATATCATCTTGACCCGAGATTGGGTGTCGGGTAAATAACGTACAAACTTTTTGCAGACAGACAGGCAGAATGAATTGATATAAGCTTTGTAAAATACCTAATTGAATTACATTAGAAAGACAGAAATTGTAGAAAATCATTGAGGCTGAATTAAAAAAATAATAAACTTCTGAAAATTTAAACTTCTTAAATAATAAACTTTGAGCTGTCAAATGAGAACAAGAATTAGACAAATTACAGAAATGGGAATTAAATTGGAGCATGTATTTCCACCCAAAAAAATGTCAGTTATTAAGAGTAACAAAAAAACTAAAACAAATTAATTCCTTTTATCCTATTCATGGTAAACCAGTAACACAGACTAAAAACGCAAAATACCTAGGTGTTATAATAAATGTTCTGGAATCCCCATATTGAAGAAAACATTAAGAAACTGGAACAGACACAAAATAGAGCAGTGAGATTCATAACAAACGAATAATCACATTTGACTATAGTAACACCTTTAGTAAAATCACTAAATTTAGAAAGCCTTCAGGATAGAAGACTCAAAAGTAAAGTAGCAATTATACATAAAACACTGAACCATAATCTTCAAATACAAAAACAAAATTTAATAAAACATTCTGAAAGACACAAAGATAAAGGCATATTCTTCATTCTAGAGGCTAGGACAAATTTGTACAAATACTCCTTCTTCCCTAGCGCTATTGGAGCATAGAATGGGTTGCCTGAGCTAGCCAGGAAAACAAGTGACTTGGCGGAGTTTAGGTCATTGGTTAATATGCATGACTAAATGCATGACGCGTAGGACGTAATCATCTTCTTTTTTGAAGTAACGCCTGTATCATATAAGATAAGATAAGATAAGAAGAAATGTCTTTGACGTTTACCCCTTTATACTCTATGATCTTTATGATCTATCTAACTTCTGGGCTATAAAATTTCTGAACTTTTGATCTTGGATGTTAAACTTCTGAGCAATAA
Organism: Biomphalaria sudanica; assembly: GCA_036873155.1. Taxonomy (NCBI): domain Eukaryota; kingdom Metazoa; phylum Mollusca; class Gastropoda; family Planorbidae; genus Biomphalaria; species Biomphalaria sudanica. The sequence goes on along the minus strand of JAZGLO010001666.1, from coordinate 68,078 downwards.
AACTTCTTGGACTTTAAACTTTAGATCTGTTAAACTGTTTGGATGTTAAAACTCTTGGATGTTACTTTTAAACATGATGGATCTATCATCTGTAAATTATGTAATTTTTTAATGCATGGGCTCAGGGCCGCCGCTATCTATTGTGCAATGTGTGCATTGCACGCCGGCGGCCGAATGTAGGGGGCGGCCAAATCATTATTTCAAGGTTACCTTTATTTTTTAAATTTTTAGTTTAGTGAAAAAAAATTACTCAAATATTTTAATATTTTATATACATTCTTATTATTTCATTAACTTTTGAAAACTTTAAAAAAAAAAGATATTCCTACATTAGAAGCTATTTTGTAAACTTTTAATAAAAAAAATGGAGCCTAATTATTTCTGACCTTAAATTTTCTCGGTTTGTCTGTAATATTTGTTTCAAATGTCGCTGCGGCTTACAGCAGCCGATCAGTCAAAACATTTTTTTCTTCTTAGTATCTACTTACTACATAAAAATATTGCTGTTTAGTCGAATACCTCGAACTGTAAGTAGATTTAGTCATTCAAAACTCTACTGTTCATAACATTTTCACTTTCCTGTGAAATGGCTGTTAGTTAAGCGTAGAATAGTTTTGGCTCATTATCGATGCAGATCTGCTTTAAGGTGTAGGCTACTAGATGTTTAAAGCAAGAGGCCAACGCCCGACCAACAAGAAGTGGGCGGCGAAACAAATGTTGTATTTTGATGACTCCGTGTCTAACTATTAGCAATGTTTACACATTAAAATATCTTTAGAGTAAGAGAGGTCGTTTCATCTTGTAATAAAACCTTGTCCAACGTAAAGAACGTCTCCGCTAGTGTGGTTCTTCTGGATTTTCTTTTCTGAGATTGGTCGTATTTCTTCCGACTATTGGACTTCATTATAGTGACGATTTTTGCGCGAAAAAAATAAAGGTCCTAGGCAGAGACGTCTTACTTAGCTCGAAGATGATCTGAAAAAAGATCACGCCCTTCACAACCGTCCGTGTGCTTTAGATACCTAAAATGTCCCTCAAATAATACACTTGGCCAGGGCGGCCACTTTATCATTAGACTTTTTGACCAAGATGAATAGTGCGTTCTAAAAGAAAACTTATGTCATATTGACCTTTTTATGTTGCATTCTTACTACGAGACAAAGGCGTTGTTAACGCTAAGAGAAATCATTTCTGAAGTTAAAAAAGCCAAAATCCCTCATCGCCGGGGGCCAGGCCCCGAAAACAAAACCCTTGGCAACTGTTCGATTTTATCTCAAGAAATAACTTTTTACAACGCTTAAAAATTATGTAGGCAACACTTTTCCCCCCCCAAAAAAAAAAAAACACACACACACAAAAACAAGGGACTCATGTAGGTGAAATTACATGATGTGAGTTTGGATTCTAAACATAGTGTTAATTTACTATAAATGAAAAATAAAACTTAAATATTGTGTTATAATTATGACTGATTCTTTTTTTTAATTACATTCTTAGAAAATCCCACGGACCTCATTGTGGGAGCCTACATCGCTCCTCTGGATACCCAGCTTCTAAGGGGGCTCGAACTAAAAGGATCCACAAATATTTTATTTGATACACACTCAAAAAGGTATTTGTATCAATTAATACAGGCGATTTAGAAAATAAAATCCTTGAAATTGTATAAGCCACACAATTACTTTCACAAAACATTAGATTCTACACCAGATATGTCTCGTACTTCACTAGTCACTATTATTATTATCCTGTTTCTTTACACCTTATGTTGAAATAAATGAACATTTTCTGGGGTTTCGCCAAATTAAATATACAACTGGAGAAGGACTTTGCAATTTCGCAATAGAAACAATGTCAAGTTAAAATTGGACCTCAAACATGTAAGAGGGCATGAGGGATTGGATATAACGGTCCCGCGAATATGAAAGGAACAATAAAAGGGAAGATCTACAAAAATGGATTTAAATCAAAGGCCGCTTTTGATGGTCCAGCTCAGTCTCAATACATTTTTGTTTTAAAAGGGGTGTGGGCGGCATTTTTAAATTTTGCACCCAGGCAGCCACAAACTTGCGGCGGCACTGCATGGGCTTTTAAACTTCTTGGATGTTAAACTTCTGAACTGCTAAATGTTATTGATGCTAAATTTAGATAATGTTAAACTTCTGAACTGCTAAATGTTATTGATGCTAAATTTAGGTAATGTTAAACTTCTGGGCTGTTAAATGTTATTGATGCTAAATTTAGGTAATGCTAAACTTCTGGGATGTTAAATGTTATTGATGCTAAATTTAGGTAATGCTAAACTTCTGGGCTGTTACATGTTATTGATGCTAAATTTAGGTAATGTTAAACTTCTGGGCTGTTAAATGTTATTGATGCTAAATTTAGGTAATGTTAAACTTCTGGGCTGTTAAAGCTCTTGGATGTTTTCTTTCTACGTGTTAAACTTAAGTAAGGTTTAACTTCTGGGCTGTTCAATTTCTGAACTTTGGAGAATTAAATCTGCTTATACTTAAACTAATTTAATTTAATGTTAAACTTAAGGGCTGTTTAACGTTTGTGTTGTTAAATTTCTTAACTGTTGAACTTTTAAGTTTCTTGGGAGTTTAAGTTATGATCTGTTAACTTTTGGACTGTTAAACTTCATTTGTATTAAACATCTGACCTCAAAATTTTTGAGCTAATAAACTTCTTGAATGTTAAATTTCTCAAATGTTAAATATCTTATCTATTACACCATTTGAATATTAATCTTCTTGGCTTTAAATTTCTGAACAGTTAAACTTCTGAGCTGTTCAACTCCAGACAATAATTGACAATGAGACCCTGCAGATGATCCTCCAGCAAGCGACTCATCATGATCTCTCAGCACAGCGGTTCTCAACCTTCTAAGCTTTTTTTTTTGTTACAATTTCTTACGTAGCGTCGACCCCAATGTCAAAGGATTGATAATCATCCTAATATTGATCTATCAAAAATTCTAATGTTAATAATGTTAATATTTTATTACATCGCCAAAGTTTCATGTTCTACCACGAAAAATAAGTTAATTATATTTTTGAATTATATATTTTTGGATATTTCTCCCTGGAGTGATCGTTAAATGAGCTTGTGTGTTACTCGTGCTTGTAATCGTGCTAGTATTTGTAATCATTTTCGCATTATCGTAGTCTGTGAATCGTGACCAGTCTGTACTGTGTTATTGTGTGTATCAGTCATGTTTTATTGAAATAAAGCCTTGTTTCTAAGGTTATGAATTGATTAGGTATATTACAATTTATTTCAATAAAACCATTCTTAAATGGACAAGTTTTTGCGTCCCAATAGACTAGATGCTGATCCTAGTTCAACTAATGCTTCAGTTACATGGAAACATTGGATTTCTTGTTTTGACAGATTCGCAACGAAGGTAGGGGCTAGTGAAAGCGAACAGTTTGACCTGCTATGCAACTTTGTGTCTCCATCCTTATATCAGTATATTTCTACCTGTTCTAAATACTCAGAAGCAAAATCTATCCTTGAGAATTTATTTGTGAAGGCCCCTAATGAAAAATTGGTCAGACATTTGCTTGCAACTTGCAAACAAGAAGTCGATCAAAGTCTTGATCAATTTGTACACAAGCTGAGAGTGTTGGCCAGAGATTGTCAGTTCCGAGCTGTTAGTGCTGACAAAAATGAAGAGGACGCCATTCGTGATGCCTTCGTTAGTGGCATGCGTTCGAGTGTAATTAGACAGAGGCTACTTGAGAAAAGATCCCTTGACTTGAAAATGGCTTTAGATATTGCCAAGACACTCGACATAGCCCAAAAAGAATCCAATTCGTTTAGTGCTCCTTCTCAATTTGTTAGAGTCATCTCTTTCGTCATCGGCAATCTCAACCGAAGAAATGGTTGACTCAGAAACAATCGCAACAGAGAATAATAAATGTTTCTTTTGCGGAGGTAGTCGGCATTTCAGAGCGAAATGCCCTGCCAAGGACTGCATGTGTCATTCTTGCGGGAAAAATTGACATTTTTCGAAGGTTTGTAGGTCTCGCAACACACCTATAACCAAAACAAAAGTTAAAACATCTCCTAGCTACGAGATTACAAGACAATCTTGTAGAGATTGTAGCTGCATTAAGGACTCTACACATCTAACATCACTAATTGCTACTTCGTCTGTACCTGGTTTAACTAAATCAACAGTACACATCTCTGTAAATGGCGTGAACCTAAAAGCCCTAATTTATACAGGTAGCGGGGAAAGTTACATTTCTTCAAACATACCAAGAGAGTATGATTGGTTAGTGACACGTTCAAAGCACAAAATTTCTATGGCGTCGTCTTAACTGTCAAGCGTCACAAGAGGCCACATGTTTGCATCGCTAAAATACAAAGGGGAAGTTTACAATCAATTCAAACTTTCGTTACTAGATGAACTTTGCACTGATGTAGTGCTTGGGTTGGATTTTCTCGCATTACACAAAGAACTGATAATTCCATTCAAAGGTGGTCGACCTGCATTTCATGTTTGCTCGCTCAATGCTGTTAAGGTAGAGGCACCACAATTGTTTGCAAATTTATCCCCTGACTGCAGACCTATTGCTACTAAATCTCGTCGTTACTCGTTTCAAGACACACAATTTATCAAAGCTGAAGCTGAGAAATTGATACGAAACGGTATCATTGAACCTTCCAAATCACCTTGGAGAGCTCAAGTCCTTGTCACGACCAATGAGCGGCACAAAAAGCGAATGGTCGTTGATTATAGCCAAACTATAAATAGATTTACTTACCTGGACGCTTACCCAATGCCAAGAGTGGATGAATTGGTGGAGAAAATTTCCAAGTATGAAATCTTTAGCACATTGGATCTGGAGAGTGCTTATCACCAAATACCTATCCAACAGAGCGAAAAGAAATACACAGCTTTCGAAGCTTGCGGTAAACTCTACCAGTTTTGCAGAATACCCTTTGGGGTCACTAACGGTGTACCTTGCTTCCATAAAACCATAGACACTTTTATAGAAAAAGAAAAGTTGTCTGACACGTTTGCCTATGTCGACAATGTAACAATATGTGGTACAGATGTAGACTCTCATAACAAAAATCTATTGCGTTTTCAGAAGGTAGCTCTGGAATACGGAATAACTTTCAACGAAAGTAAAAGTGTATTTGCTACTAAGAAGGTAAAGCTGCTTGAATATGAAATATCCAAAGGACATTTGAAGCCGGACCCTGATAGATTTCAAGCTCTGCGAGATAAGCCACCTCCAAAAGATCTGAAGTCTTAGAAAAGGATTGTAGGACTGTTGGCATATTATGCTCACTGGATACCCAATTTATCCGACAAAATGTATCCTATAATGAAAAATCAAATTTTCCCTGTACCTACAGAAGTAAAAACAGCGTTGGAAGACTTGAAACAAGAATTGCAGAAAGCAGCAATTTTCACCATAAAGTATGACCATCCTCTAATTGTGGAAACAGACGCTTCTGACATCGCAGTAGCAGCCACTTTAAATCAGGATGGAAGATCTATTGCATTCTTCTCTAGAACTCTTTCACCTAGTGAAAGGCATCAATCTGCCATAGAGAAAGAAGCAACTGCAATAACTGAAGCTATACGCAAATGGAAGCACTATTTGTGTGGCAATCATTTTACCCTTATTACGGACCAACAATCTATTTCATACATATTTAAAGACACTCATGACAAGAAAATTCAAAACGATAAGATACAAAGGTGGAAAATGGAACTGGCAGGCTTCAAGTTTGATATACAGTATAGACCTGGAAACGCCAACACAGCAGCAGACACCTTGTCTAGAGGGCACTGTGCAACCATGACGAAAGAAAGTAGCCTGAAGACGTACCATGACTACCTGTGTCATCCAGGTGTCACTAGACTTATACATTATGTCAGGTCAAAGAACTTACCCTTCTCTGTTGAAGAGGTCAGACAGACCATTCCACAATGGAGAACCTGCAATACAATTAAACCGCAATTCTATAAGGAATTTGCAGGTACGCTCATAAAGACCACACAGCCGTTTGAAAGAATTAGTGTTGATTTTAAAGGTCATTTGCCATCAGCTACTCGGAACAAGTATTTATTAACAATGATTGACGAATATTCACGGTTTCCATTCGCTTTTCCCTGTCCTGATATGACATCTAAGACAGTGATAAAGTGCTTCGATCAGTTATTTTTCCTCTTTGGAACACCCAATTACATCCACTCTTATCGTGGCACATCATTTATGTTCATAGAAACTACAGAATATCTACATTCTAAGGGCACAGCCACTAGCATGACAACGCCCTACAATGTAAAAGGAAATGGGCAAATAGAAAAACTGAATAAAACATTGTGGCAGGCTATTTTATTAGCATAGGACTCGGGGAAGTTGGAACTATCACAGTGGGAATCTGTGTTGCCTCAGGCACTTCATTCAATTCGATCATTACTGTGTACTTCTACTAATGAAACTCCACACGAACGGATTTTCAAATTCAACAGAAGATCGCCAACGGGAACATCCTTGCCTACTTGGCTACAGAACCCAGGGAAAGTATTACTAAAATCACCTGTAAGATCTTCAAATTTGACCCATTGGTACAAGAGGTTGAACTTATTAGCTGCAACCCACAGTACGCCCATATACGATTTTCAAACGGCCGGGAAGAGACAGTGTCGCTTAGGCACCTGGCGCCGAAGGAAAGTTCCACTAACGACTATTTCGAACCAGAGAACGGTATTCTACCTCAAGAGGTTGGTGACTCTTTGGATCTCTCACCAGGGAGTCGCTACGTGCCTGAAACTATCAGTAATTCACAGAGTCCCACCCCAATGATGTACAACCAGCCAGAAGTCATCAGTGAATCACAGGGGAGCCACCCAATGCCAGAGGCCAATATTGACTCGAGTCCCGTACATGACAGTTACGACTTGCAAGGAGAAAAGTCAACGCCAGAGACACCTCCGGATCCTTCCCTTCATACGCATGTTTATAATCTAAGACACAGAAAGAAATAAAGGAGGGGTGAATGGAGTGATCGTTAAATGAACTTGTGTGTTACCCGTGCTTGTAATCGTGCTAGTATTTGTAATCGTGTTTGCATTATCGTAGTCTGTGAATCGTGACCAGTCTGTACTGTGTTATTGTGTGTATCAGTCGTGTTTTATTGAAATAAAGCCTTGTTTCTAAGGTTAGGAATTGATTTAGTATATTACACTCCCTATAACCTAATTGGAAATCAATGAAATTGTATCTTTCTGATTTACATGTATTTACTTTTCCATTTCGCCTTCACTCAATTCATGCTAGATACTTATTTAACTATATGAAAAGCATGGCGGAGCTCGGATAGTGGATAGAGTTCTGGCAGGGGCGGACTGGCTATATGGGCAAACGGGTAAATGCCCGGTGGGCCGGTGCCAAATGGGCCGGTCTGGTCGCGACCAAAAAAAAAAAATCATTGCAGACAACTTAAAAAAAAGTGACACAAAGGTCCGAACACGTTTTGTTGTTGTTGTTTTTTTTAATTATTTTTACAATTAATTTTGTTTGAAATTCAACAAGAAAAAAAACAACAACTATACACTGTACTTATTATCATTTGCAAAACGTTAGACCGTACTTTCTGCTATGCACGAGCGGCATGGACTGCTTTGATGTCTTCGAGGTTGTGTTTGGCCTCATCATTTTGCTGGTCGGCATGGGCCTTTGATGGCACTCCCATTTGTTTTTTTGCTACTTCCCTCCCCCGTCTTTTAATTGTTCCAATGAAATGTAACCAAAAAGAGGGATGAGCGAGGTGAAGTTAGAAAACATTGATATAACGCAGGAAAATAAAAAAATAAAAAATAAATAAAAAAAAGATAGGCGCGACAATTAGCTCTTGAACAATACTTAATAGAAATTAACTTTAACACATACACACAGCCGCGACATTGCAAACCAACCAACTTATTCACAACTCAATATGTGTATAAAGCTCTACTTTCTGCGATTTGAAAAGAAAAGTAAGTTTGTTTTTGTTTATTTTTGATAACATAGATCTAAAATACTACACTTAAGGCTTACAAAAAAAAATTAATTAAAAAATAAAACTAGATCTAAATCAATTTTTACACTATTATTATTAATGGCAAACTTATGCTTAATATGAAGTCATTAATGATGAAAATTATTACAATAATAACAATAATTTATTAATTGTGTTTGTCCATTCTTCTATTGCTGTATGTGTGTGCGTGGGGGGGGGGGGGGTCAAAGTAGAGTGGGGAGGGGGGTGCAAAAAGGGGTCGCCAAGCTTAAAAGGTTGAGAACTGCTGTACTAGGAGGAAGCAAGAGCTTTTCACAGTAAGTGCCTATCTAATCGTTCTGCTTTCTTTTATCTTTTAATTGAATGGGTTGCCTGAGTCAGCCAGGAAAACCAATGATTTAGCATATTTTAAGACACAGATCAACATGCACGACTAGATTGACAAATGAAATGCGTAAGACGTAACAATCTTATTTTTTTAAAGAAATGTCTGTAATCTATAAGTAATACCAAAAAGCTTCAAACTCATTAGGCTGCTATTGTATTATTTATAGTTTTCGGACTACATACATGTATGAATAGAATACATTATGTAATCCTACGAATGCATACATTCAGTTTTCGATGCGTTATCAAACTTTATATATTTTGAAGAGAATTAGGCTTAGACCTATAATATAACACATGGGCGTAGCAGGGAGGGGAGGGTCTTTATACCAACACTTGCCTCAGACCTCATTAACTGAAAGGGAAACTTTACTTACTACCCCAGTGCAGCTAAATTAAGCAAACTACAGTCACCAAATTTCATGAGCGTAGCCAAAAAAGGTTTTGTGGTTTCCCTTTCCCTCCAATACAAAAACTAAAGCATTTTACTATTTTCTACCAGTCGCTGGACTCCATTGAATGCCAGATTTGGTTTTTGATTTTTTTTAGCGGAAGAGTATCAGGCTTATTGCACTGTAGATACCTCAGAATATGCATTTTTGAAGCTTAAAAAAAACGGAAATAATGCTTGGTTCCGGGGCCTCGTCCCGGGCCCTACTGGGCTAGCTCACAGCGCTGCGCTCCCCCGGACTCCCTAGCTATCCTTTAGTGGTGTGTACTGTCTTTCAACTAATTATAGGAAGAGAGTATTCTAGGGTAGAAAAAACGTTTGAAAGAAAGAAGAATCAGAATGTAATGAAGAGTAATTACATATACATACACACTAATATATATATATATATATATATATATATATATATATATATATATATATATATATACATATATATATATATAATAGATATATAAATTGCGGAGTGGGGTAACAATTTCCCCCCACACCGAAAATATATGACATGCCTTTGTAGGCCCGTTTATATGGTAATGCCCGGGCCGATTTTGATACCCAGTCCGCCCCTGAGTTCTGGATAATAGTAAACTAGTAAACTACATATAAATGGTTTGTGGGCATCAGGGTGTGTCCGCACGCTGACGTGGGGTCACGTGCCATAACTTGCAGATTAGCCTGAGGCTTCACAGCCTCAGTTTCCATCTGTCACCATGATGAGGTACTATTCTCGACGGTAGGAGGGGCTTTTCAGCCTCACTTGATAGCTACTGCCTGCCTTACGCCGAGCAGCTTTCGGACAATAAAGTGCTATCCCGTCACAGCTTGCCGCACCACTAGGTGCTTGGTGCTAAGACAAAATCTAAAAGCAAGCTGCTCACCCGCACCTGCAAATACAATCAAAAGAAAAACCTCAGCGTTAATGCGATTTGCAATCTAGAACATACGGATAATGTGTCCTGGCTTCAATACTGATCATGAACTGGTCACCGACATGCGTCAAACAGCTATCATCGACAGAGAACTCCGCTGACTAAACATTGATGTGGCCTGTCTGCAAGAAACCAGACTGGCAGACAGTGGATCTCTTACAGAAAGCAACTATACATTCTACTGACAGGAAAACCAGAACAAGCCCTAGAATACATGACGTCGGTTTCGCAATAAGAAACAGTCTCGTCCCCTGCATTACGATGTTCCCAATAGGCAATGAAAGAGTAGCACACGTGAAATTGACATACCCGCAAGGCAAAGTTAATATAATCTGTACTTACTCACAACCCTTGCTGCACCGGAACAGGACAAAGACAGATTTTTCCCAGTTCTGGAGGACGAAATAGAAGTCATCCCAAAGTCTGAGCACCTCTATATGAATTGAAATTTTAATGCCCGAGTTAGTGGTGAAAACGATGCGAGGCCAAAATGTTTGGGACCTCATGTTGTTGGCAAGATCAATGACACTGGCCAAAGCCTACTCTCTGTAGCTCACATACTTCTCTGGCAAGTAACACCACAAAGTCTCTTGGTGGCACCCATGCTAAAAAAGGTGGCACCAGCTTGCCCTCTGCATCACTCGAAGGATGGATCTGAAAAGTGTCATCCACACCCGCTCATACCATAGCGCGGACTGCAACTCAGACCATTCACTAGTGCTAAGCAAGATCAAACTACTTCTCAAGAAGGCTTATACTTCCACTCAATATAGAACTAGGCGAATTAACGTCAACCATTTAGGTGACCCAGAGAAGTCTACACTCTTTGGCGAGCTCCTGAACTGTTCAATCCCCTCGAAAACTGATGAAGAATACATCTCTCTATCACATAAGAGAAATTAACTAATGTAAACAGCTAAGCAAACACACACAAATGTAGACTGGTTTGAGACGAATCTAGCACAGATGGAACCTTGCATCGAGAAAAAGCGATCTGCACACCTCGCTCACAAGACAAAGCCCAGTCCAAAATCTTTACAGGTCTTCATAACTGCTAATAAAGAGGCAAAACAAATGGCTAGACAATGTGTTAACAAATTTTGGAGGGATACCTGCAACAGAATTCAAGTCTCTACTTAAGAAATAGTAAAGCTCCGTTTGATGGCATAAAAGTGGTACCCCTACAAAATAGCGCGGATAAAAAAGCGCCGACAAAATAGCGCGGACAAAATAGCGCCGACAAAATAGCGCGGACAAAATAGCGCCGTCAAAATAGAACCGAAAAAATATGTTTCAGTCAGTTTGAAAGAAATACTTTAGATATGGTAAAATACGAATAGAGCCAAAATATTTGTATTTTAATGTTCTCATTATTTTTCAATAATTTTGCATGAAACAGTAAGCAAAAATTATAATTAGCTAAAATGAATAATTTCAAAATATATCATTTATTTAAATTCCAAAAGTGTACTTTGGAAACAGGCAAAGATTCTTGTCAGATTTATACACACACACACACGCAAACTTTCACAAAGTTAAATTGCAGGAAATGTCACGTAGAAATTCCATCACAGCTTGAACGGGGTCACTACATTTCAAAATTCTATTTTTAGCATGTTATGTATTTGAAACATTGGTGAGAAAGGGGAATGCTATCCAATGTCAAGGACTCTCTCGTTCTCTACAACTAGGGCCAATACTTTCAGATCTATTCATATGGAAACAGATAGAGACATCAACAAAAATGTTGCCCATGACATTAAATTACTAATAATCAGGTTCTTTTATACACATCATATATAAGTCCGCGTTATTTATTCTTGCGCTATTTTGTCGGGAAATTTCGCGCTATTTTGTCGGCGCTATTATGTTGGCGCTAGTTTGTCCGCGCCATAAAAGCAGCCCTGAGTCCAACAGTATCTAACCCCCTTTTCTATCAAAATCTGAAGAACAAATTACTGATCAAACCAAGCAGCTAGAACTATGGACAGAACAGCTACCTCGATGTCTATGCCACACAGAATACAGTAGACTTCTCTACCACATCTTCTAGTATTGGAATGCCTAGATGAGCTACCGAGGCCTGATGATCGTAAAAAAGCAATAAATTGCATGAAAAATAGAAAATCTCCAAGCGAGAGTAGTTAATGTTAACCAAACACTCCTGCTCCCTGAACTCTATATCTCCTCTGCCGCTGCTGGGAAGCAGGTCATGTCCCACATGACATGCTTGATGTAAATACTGTCACAATATATAAGAACATTTATAGGGGTATCTCTCTCCTCAGCATAGTTGGCGAAATCTTGTTAAAGTGGCACTATCTACCCAGAGTCTCAATCTGAATCCACCGTAGACATGATATCCTCTCTAGGACTACTGCAGGAGAAATTCAGAGAGAGAGAGACCCCATACATCGTTTTAATGACTAAAGCATTTGACATGATCAGCAGAAGTGGCCTTTTCAAACTCCTGAAGCTCATTTAGTACTTTCATGACGAAACAAAATGCAGAGTGAAATTCAGTGGAGCCCAATCAGCACCTTTTGAGGTTTGCAGTGGTGTCAAGCAGGATGTGTGCTCGCACCTACTCTTTTTGGCATATTCTTCTCCTGTCTTCTGCATTATGCGTACACAACGACATCCACAAAGATGTATTTCTTCATACATGATCCTTTGGAAAACTCTTTAATGTATCAAGGTTGCGGGCAAAACCCAAAAGTTAGGACGGTACTAATTTTCCACCTCCGATGCCTGTGGCGGATCTTTATAATAAGGTTGAAAGATAAAATAACCATCGAGGAAGTGTTACGAAGAGCAGGGTGCCAGGACATTCTCTGTGTTATCAGTAGCGGACGCAATGGCTGGCTTGGCCACGTTCGTAGAATGCCAGTAGGTCGACTTCCACAGGACATGCTCTATGGTGATCTAACAACAGACAGGAGAGTCGCTGGTCGTCCTCTTTTACGGTATAGTGATGTATGCAAACACGACATGAAGCTCTTCAAAATCGACACTAGCAGCTAGGAAAAAAGTAGCGCTGGATAGATCCACATAGAAAGCGAGCATAAAAGAAGGGTCCCTGATTAAAGATGCCGTACACAACAGTAGTAGAAAGAAGGGTGAAAATGCATCGCGCCTAATGATAACATATGCCCAACCTGTGACCACAGCTGTGTATCAAAGATTGGCCACACGAAGTTGCAAATGGAAAAGATTATCTCTCAAGACGTAAAATGCTAAAGACAGACATACAAGGACATGGAAGAAAAGGCGCAACACAAATCGGGATATGCTTGCAAACACTTGAGTCTGATTTCAATAACAGACATACATCGCTATTTATGAGTTCAATAGACTATGTCTCTGGAACATCTTCAACTTTGACTGTAAATGGGCTTCTGGCAAGTGTAAGTGATATGTCAGGTTGATATGGAAAGTAGGATGAAATTTTATCTTCGTGCATGCAGAAATGTTCTTCACAGAAGTTATTATTTCATCTGTTTGTCAGGAACAGCATCTAATTTTGTTTGCCAATCTCAAGTTGCATTTATAAGGATCAATTTTTAACGGCCCCCGTAAGGAGAAAATCCGCTATTAGGTTTGTGCAAAATGTCCGTCTGTACGTCTGTCACTGTCAGATCTCGAAAACTAGATGAAAATTGAAAAATACTATTTCACCAAGCGATGCGGCTTGAAAAGTTTAGGTGCAACGGCTACTTTTGGTTTCTAAAGGCAAACCGTTTAATTTATAAAATTAATTATGCAAGCGATTTTTTCATAAAAATATACCAATTATAAAACAATACATAAATGTAAGGGAGATAATGATACAATATGTTAAAGAAAGACAATTTTTTAATGTATTTTCAGTATCACCAAGTCAAAGATATTTATAAAATGTGCAAGAAATGTTCACAAGAAATAAAAAATATAAACTACGGCTCTGTTCTTAGGTCAACTAGCTGCTAAAATTAAACGAAAACATTTATGTTTCTTTATAAAGGCTAGGAATGCACTTTGTATGACTTTTTATGCAGCAACTTTCGTGCAGTAGCGTGACAAGCAGTGGCATGACATAGTTCTAATCCATTCCCTCAAATTTTTTTAAATAATCAGATTTTATTTATTTTTTGTTTAGTGCCCCCATCATAATTAAAGACGCTTATTTTTTGTGAGTTTTGTCTGTCAGTCGGTCTGTCCTTCACGTTAAGATTAAAAAAAAAACAACTCTAAAACTATTGAAATTCTGATTTTCTTTAATGTTCCTTCCAAAACATCTCAATAGTTTCAATCATATATAATACATTGTTCCGGATGTTTCGGTGAAAAACAAATCAATGCCAACGAATGTTTGTTTGCTCTTCTAACTTTTAACTATTGTAAATAGCATATAAATGAATCTTTGAAAGATTATTACTTTTGATAATCAAAATAAAATCACGTCTTGAATATTCGTTGCGAAGCGGCAGATCCGACAGGGGCCGCCTCTGAGTTTGTGTGATAGCACAAACTCTCTTTGTAATATTGTTTTCAGACCAATCGAGGCATGTTGGATCCTTGCAGAGACATTTTCATAGCTTCTTGTGGCTTTGTAATTTTATTAATTATCGTCAACGCAATAAGTTCCGAAATCTGTTGATGACTCATTCTGTAACAAACCTTGAAATTCATACCAACATACGAGTGGCTTAGCTATGGTGGGGGAGGGGGTCCAAATTTGAAAATCCCCTCGGGCGCCCACTTGAGAGGTCCCCAAAATGAGTGTTCGAAATTAGTTTTTACATTAAATATTACACCATTATTTCGTGTCATGATGTCGAATGTCAAAATGCAGGGGACCCTAAAGAGGTCAAGCCCCCAGGACCTCCTAGCTACGCCACTGCAACATGCTAGCAAACTTAGAGCACTGTGCAGACACCACTTATATTTTTCAGACATTTTATACTTTTCCAAACAATAAACCAACTTTTTCTTCTGCCTGCTGTTTTAGTTTCAAGAGGTTTGCAAAAGAGAGACTCGTCTTTAAAATCGTCATCATTTATATACCTAACCAAAACACTGGGAATCCTATCCACAAAGATCGAGATGTTGAGTATTTAAATGACGTTGCGGTTACTATGGCTACTTAGATTCAGCTCAAAGAACTTCGTTACAAGTCTACAATGTCCCGTGTCTGCAATGAAACTGTTCCCATCAATAACTTTTGGACCATTCAACGCTGTCTCGCATTATTCAATAGTTTAGAGAATTGCTTTTCAATTTCGTCACGACGTCACCTTAGAAATAATCTCCATGTTTTCCCAATGACCTATCCTTTCGTTCATTTGCACTTATTGAAAGGGTTACAAAATGTATGTTGCGACATTGAAAGAATTGAAATCATTCTGTTTCACAATCTAAAAAAAGTTAATTTCAAGTTTTACCCTTTTATAATTGACAAAAAAAAATCTATATTTTGATTGTCTTAGGCGACTTCTGGAAAATCGTCATTCGACCACCAGGGGGTCGCGTTCCAGAGGGCGAGAACCCTTGTCTTAGAATGCAACATGCCTGAAAGTCTTGCAGTCAACGAGGAGGTGAATGAAATCGAAAGAAAGGCATCAGATATCTTGGGGGGAGGGGGCCAGAGCTAACCTTCAATCTTAAGAACGAAGTCGCTGGCTCAACTCATGTCTAAAATTATTGTCAATGTTTGAAAGTATTGTATACACACCTTGATATGTGTAAAAAAAAAATATGGGCTGCAGGAAAATAAATAAAACAATAAAATATTGACAACAATCAATCTAGAACAATTACTTCTTTCTCCCAATAAAGAAGGAAAATCTCTTTTTTATTAATATTATATTTTGTTATCTGATAGCGTCCAGACTTATATAAGTTTTACTGTAATGACATTGTTATCTGATAGCGTCCAGACTTATATAAGTTTTACTGTAATGACATTGTTTTTTTGATAGCGTGCAGATTTACAAAATAAAAGTTTTATTGTAATAACACGTTTACCTGATAGCGTCCAGACTTAAAAAGGTTTTACTGTAATGACATTGCTTTTGGGAAAATTGTAGCTGTATTTGACGCCCACCTCAAATAATACAACTGAGAAAATATCTTATTTTTTGTGTCAATGTCTTGAGGATACAATCGTGTACAGGACATTAATTTCCACGTTGGTATTATCAGTTGAAATGGGCGCTACAAAAAAAAAAGGGGGGGGGGAAGGTAAATGCACATGTACGTTTAAGGAAATGTACTCTTGAGGTCATACAAATAGTTTGACTTATACTGAGACTTACACTGAGACCAACTTCTAGTGGGAATCTGAGTATTAACGACAAAGTCTTTCCACCCCCACCCCCTTATGGATAACTTTCCCTTTCTTCATATGGACTGATTGTGTAGTCATAGATCACCAGCCTTTGTTAACGATGTATATAATTCTCTTCATGGCTCAACCATTCCTGACACCAAGAAGTAATGGAAAGATCACTCTTTTATCTCTGCAAGTCGGACTAAAGTTACCTCACATTACTTTAGCGGCGAAAAAAAATAAAGGGGGGGGGGAGGACTTAACCATTGTGACCAAGAAGTCATGGAATGATTACTCTTTTATTTCTGTAAGTCGGACTAGAGTTACCCCCACCCTACTCTATATTCACAAGTCCCTAAATGGCAGGGCTGGATTTAACCATTGTGGGGCCGTATGCGAAACGGATTTCGCGAAGCCAAGTTTGGGTAGGGATACGAATAATAGGTGAAAATTAAGAGTTAGTATTAGAAAATAAATTCGTCTTTGCATTTTATTCATTCTTTACTACGTACAGAACTACTTTACGAGCCTTGCGTGTAGCGAAGTCATACAGTCATTATACAGTTTATCATACAAATTCTGTTTCCTACATAGATCACGCTCATTGGCAATAATTACCAATCGTTTCAATCTATCTTCGAAAATTGTTGACGGTTAATTACGGTTAATGCATAATGCCGTTTTTTTTGTTGCTTTTTTTAATGCGCGTAGGACTGGCGTTTTCCATAATGAATGACACCCCAAAATGAAAATTTTTTATCTATATATTTCATGAGATTTTTATGAGTTTTCAAAAGTTTGTAATAATTTCCTGAGATATCTAGGAATTTTTTGTATATTTTGCATTTTTAGGAAATTTCCAGGAGCTCCTGGTAAATCAGGAGGCCGCGGGAAATCTGTTATAAGTTATAAAATGGTTTAATTTAATAATTTACACCTAGAATTAGCGCGGATCCTATGAAATTGCGTGGCCTACTGCGGTCGCATGGGTTGCAGTTGCCTAAGGCCGGCCCTGCAAAATAGCGGCGTATGTTACGCCCTAAACCCTAACCCAAACGTGTCTGGTCCATTAAGCGGTACACAAGATAACCCGGCCCGGCGAGCATAGTTGAATTGACTTTCTTTTTTTTTTTCGCCCAACTACGTCATCAACCGGTTAACCCAAAACGAGGCTTCGTGTTGGAGATGAGGGAACGTTGTAATGCTATTGAACACGGACAATGTATTCTGGAAAAAACAAACAAATTAAACATAGATCAACTATTTCTAGCGTAGTTCGGGTATCAGCTTCTATTGCTGGAAATGTTTTAAAACTATTATATATTAAAAGGTCTAAATAGTTATTATATAGATGATTTATGTTATACAGGCATTATGCAGTCTACACCAGCCTCTATATGGTTATTTGCGAGATAGTCTTTCTAGGATATGCTCATTATGGAGTTAATGAAGTTGTTTCAGGAGGCCTAGATGCCTCCTGCATATCTGAGAGCCGTATAAAAGTGAAAACAATTTCCCTTATAGACACTTGTTTTCTGTTGTAAGTGACTAGCCCATTTCAGCCATACTCTCATCTGAAGTCGACAAATGCGCTGTTGGCCTAAGCCAGAAAGTCAGAAGGTTTTCTCTATCTTTATACAATAATGAAATGAATTGAAGGACATTGTGCTGTTCAGGTACGTGAAGTGGTCGACAACATTTAGGATGGGGCCTTTTTGTACGATTATGGGACTTTCGAAGAATGACCTCCGTTTTCAAAAGGTTGTTAGACAAGCCAAAAGAGGAAGCAGCCTCAAACATTTATATGTTGTAGCTCCTGCTCGTTGTGCGCAAGAAGGGCGCACTCTTCTGCATGGAGAAGATAGTAACAATCAATGTAGAAGCACTACTTATCACTTGTTGGGACGGACACATATCCCGTCTAGGAGATGAGCTCATGCCAGAGACGTTCTTGGCTTGATCGATCTTTTTTTTCGGTGAGATTAAAGAGGGACTGGTAAAAGAGGTCCACCCAGAAGATCAAAACAGGCGCCATTTCACCCTCAGACATAGAGGAAAGCATCTCGCAGAAGAAGGACTATGAAAGAAACAGCTGGAGAGCTCTCATGCAGGTCGTAGGACACACATTTGAGACCCACTGAAAGGTCTTTCAAGAAGACAGGTGCAAACGACGTAAATGAAAAACAACAACAGTACAGACAATGGCTTTATCAGGGTTAGATGTGACAAAATATGCAGGTCGCAACGGAGTTGGTGTGGGAGTGAAACACTGCAGTAATGAGATACATAACAGTTATCATGTGGTGTGCCTTCATAGTCCTTTATCTTAGATAAGCTTTGTTTTTAAAAAAATATTTTTTAAATATTTAGCTTAGCTTTTATGAATTAGAAATGTTATATGTAATATTTATTATATATGCTATAAATGTAATACATTTTATACATGTTATATTAGTTTTTTCTAAAACTTATATAAATTACTTTATTAAAACGTATTAGATATCATTATAAGCTACAGAAACCGTAATTCCACATGCGTCGATTTTTATCGGCCCCTAAAAGGGGAAGAGACGCAATTAGTTTTGTGTGGTTTGTCTGTCCGTCCGTCTGTCCGTCACTTTTAGGTCTCAGAAACTAGGAGAGAAAATGAAAATCGGACATCATAATATTTTAGTTCTGATGCAACGGCTAATTTTTCTTTTCCGAAAATGAACCATTTAATGTTTACAATTATATATGCAAGCAGATATTTGAACAAAATACACCATTTTTAAATGAAAAACTTCAGGGGAGGTAATTTTTTTTAATAAAAAGATCACATACTTCTTCATTAATAACTCAAGCTTCATTCATAGATTCGCGCATTGGTAAAAAAAAATGTGCATCTAAGGTCACAATGGAAAAAGTGTCAATGGATCATTACAAAAAATATTTTTTTTACATTTCTCAACTAACTCATTAAATAGAATACTGATTCGAATGTTGTTTTTAAAAAAATAATTTTGACACGAACTTCGTTTTAGTTGTTAGTTTAAATACAAAAAAACAAAAACACTACTTTTTTTTACCGCGCAGTTTTGACATATCCTCATTTGACACTAGACAACAATCTAAATTAGAATCAGTAGAGGCCAAATAAAGATCCATATAGATCTATGTAGATATAGATTATATGTATAAATCAATTTGAACAAAATTTACATCTGTAATCTTTTAAGGAAATAGTTTATCTTCTTACAGCTTAAGGGTGCAGATTTATTTATTATGTAAGCAGTAGTATCACATTAACCCGATGCGAACAGCATAAGTGTACTATTACCCAGTAAGTAGTAACCCTACTAATCCTGATCATAATATTGGTCTAGCTCTAGATCTTGTAATTTAAGATTAAACGTGTAAAGTCATGCGAGTTCTAGTCTAGTTCTAGATTCTATTTCTAAATTCTAGATCTAGATCTAGTAAATATTCTAGACTAAATTCTATATCTAGTCTGGATTCAAGATTTTTGTTCTATATTCTATCTAGACCTAGTCTAGATTCTAGATCGAGATCTAGACACGCTAAGAGTCTACATCCCGATAAATTCTATATTTAGTCTAGATTCTAGTTCTAGTTCTAGATTCTATTTCTAGCTCGTCTAGCTGTAGTCTAGATCTAGATCAAGAACTAGTATAGATTGTGCTTCTTTGTGAAACAATAAATGCCGTAATCAATGCTGGATTGCCTCACTTTTAACTACTAATAAATTAATAATAAACGTTAAAATACAAGACAAGTAAATCTAATTTATTCCCCACATTAAAAAAGGTGACGATTCGCCATTCCGGTGCGAACAAAGAATTAACACGAAGAAGTTTTTGTATGGTATCATTTTATTGCAATAGTTACTTAGAAATTAAAACAACTCAGTAAATCATGTGTAACTAAGTTCTATAATCTATGAAACTGAAACATCGGTAACTTCATTTGGACTGAACATGATACAATGTTTCTAAGACGGTTGTAAAGACACGCATTTGTTTTTGTTTGTTTGCAAACCTCTTTCAACGACGACTACAAGATGCAATCTATGCGAGTTATGGAACTTTGATCAAGCTGATTTTTCTTGTAAAATATTTCATTGTTTGATTCATGGTTTGGATTGTAACATTAGGAACAAAATGTGCTACTAAAAGTCATCGGAACTGACTGTATGATTTCTCGACGAATATTAGTAACAAATACACTGCCACAAGAATGTCAAGAAGCAATGAATAACGTCACTACAATGATCAACATGGCTTGATTTGTCTGAAAATATACGATCCTTCAAAATAGCATTTCAGCTTCGGCAGACAAACTTGGACGAAAACAAATATTCCAATGTTTCCAAAATGATCAGCTTTCTTTGAGGATACAAGGATCATTTATGTGAAATAATCTTTGCGCTAACTTGCGGACAAAATTTCATACTTTTCAAATCTGCTGGATTTACCGTTTGCACTTGTTAGGAGTTCATTCACACTCAAAGTCGAAGATGTTACAAAGACATCCAAGAAAACGTGTATTGAGCTCATTAATAGTGATACAGAGAAAAAAAGTTTTTTTTTCAAAGTCAGTTACACAATTCCTGATCCAGTCATCTCCAGTTTTGTCTGTGTTTTGCTTTTTTTCTTCCATTTCCAGAAACATTTTGTTCCCAGCCTGTTAGTTTTCAAGTCTTAATACAGAAGTAGACTTGATGAAGATGACATTCGTTGTGATCTTGCAAAGACTGCTAAGAGATTTCCTGACCTTTGGAAATATAAACAAGCTCAACTTGCGCATCGACAATGACGTAGATACAGAGGAGTATTTCAATAGTAGGCCTATAGTAGCATTGCTGTTTACTATCTTTACGTCATGATTTTCAAATAGTCACGTGAGTATAAAACATGAACTTAGGGAAAGCGCGACAGAAAATTAAATAAATGGTCATCAAAAATATATTTTTTAATTTAATGATAAGCAGAAATCTATTATAGTCCAAACATAATTTCATAGTATTTCGTAATTAAACATAAAGCTAGGGCAATGCTTATCAGCTATAACATTATGATTACGATTGTTTTATAACATTATCCAAAGCGCAGCTACTCTAGAATATTAGATTACGGTTGGGGGTCGCCCTAGGCTGGGGAATAATAAAAAGGGGTTGCTGAGTTAAAAAGGTTGAGAACCGCTGCAATCAGATCAACTTGACTTTTTTTCATTAAGAAATTGTGGCTCTTGAAAATTGTTCCTTTCAACTGTTGTCCTAACGTTCAGTATGTTTCTCTAATCACTTTCTTTGATCTAATTATTATTTGTTCTATCAGCACAAATCAAAACGTTTGGTAAGCAGTCTGTCCCCCTCCGCACCGCCCTCTCCTCTACCCTAACCAATAGCTCAAGGTCTGATAACAAAGTAAAAAAAAAAAAAAGCCTGAAGGCATCCTATTTAGTATTGTACAGTTCAGGAAAGTGACATGACCTACTGAAACGCAGACAGTAACTCTGGACATTCACCTTTCTGTCTCAAATTCAAGTCTCTCCCCTACCACACCAAAGAAACAATTGAGTCCAATGGTTTTAATTGGTTGGTAAATGACAATGTTAGAAAAGAACAGCCATACTTAACTATTCACAAAGTATTGACCTCTTGACCTATAGCTCGAGGAGCGTACAATGTTATGCTCCATGTTCATAGCTATGTTTTGTTCCTATGTCAAATGTCAATGAAAAAAACACGCTGCTTCCAAAAATTACTTTATAAATACATATATTTAAATACATATATTGTCTCTAGAATTTCTTTTCTAGATAATAAATTTCTGATTACTAACTCTTCAGATAAATTAAACTACAGCTCACTAGATAGATAATAAATAGCAGTTGCGACTTTTCAAGCGCCTCCACGGGCCTTCATTTGGTAGGGCCTCGCACAGGACTAAAAATAATATAGAGAAAAAATTGCGACACTTGAATCAGATCTCAAACATAGTAGAGCACTATGACACTATGTTTACTAGATTTAGTCTAACACTGTCTCTACTATGACTCTGTGTTTACTAGACTAATGTGCCTCTACTATGAACATTGCGATAAATGAATTTCAGTTATTTGTTGATTTTGATCTAGACACAGACAGGTTTTTAATAATTTGCGTAATTTTCTTTTTTCTTTTTAATTTTTTATTTCATTTAGTGCCACCAATTTCATTTCGCCTTGGCCCTCTAATTATCAAATGCTTGCTCAAGCCTCGTCTAGACAACACACAAACTACTGTGCCAGCGAAGTGCTTATTACAATAAAATGTTTCATATCTATCTATTGTTAGTTTTAAACTTTTAAGCGACGACCTGATTCTCTACCTAAAGTTTCAAGGGGACTAATTCAACTCATATTGTCACAATTACTATCTTTCCCTTGTCCCATACCTAAAAAAAAATTTACCAATAATTAATTCACTAATCGGTTAATTTAAAAAAAACAACTGTGTCCTGTTATGTCCGATACAAGAAATAAGTGTGCTAAGTTTCAACTTGATCCGAGAATGAGTGTATGAGAAATAACGTGCACAAGCTTTTTACCAGACAGACAGACAGACAGAGTGAGTTGATATAAGCTTTGTAAACAAGAACAAAAATGTTATATTAAGCTTACTTGTATCAATTAGTTTGGATCGGTCTTGTTATTAAACTTGTACTAGATCGAGACTAACATTAATAAGGTTACAAAGACAGTTTGTTTGGAAACAAACTCAAAGTCGGCCCAGAAATGGTCCACCCAGGCAGGTAAAAATGCAGGTTTCAATATTTTCAGAAATAATATCAGCATGAAATTCTATCAAAGGCAAATGACAGAGAAGAATGAAGAAAGAAGGTTGACAGATCTTGTGTGGTACCCCAACGGTCCAGCAGACCAAGGGATAGGTGAAAATAAAGTTAGTTGTGAACCTGGCCTAACTGATGTCTTATAATGATTATCTAATTGATGTAACCGTTTTGTAAAGGGTCAATCTCTTATTTAAAGCCTTCAGAAAAAAGAATTCCCTACAAAGGGTTGGTGAGTGTCGCTACAGAAGACATTCCGCTGTAATATGAAAAATTACTTATTAATTGTTATATTACATTATGTTCCGCTAATATGCATACTAAATAGATTTTTTTCTCATTAAAAATAAAAGTAAACATTTTTTTTGTTAAATGTAGTAATTAAAATGTCAGTACTTACAAAACTAAGCAATACATTTGTGAAAATTGATACAAAATTGTGGACAAAAAATATAAAACTGTTTGCATTCATGTATCAAAAATATTGTAAATTACGATTGGTCGTTGTGCCGGCCACATGACACCCTTGTTGACCGATAGCCACAGAACCAGATGACCTTTACATCATCTGCCCTATAAACCACACGGTCTGAAAGGGGAGCCCTACTTGCCTATACAGTTGCAGAAGCTGCTGGAGGAAATATCATAGTTGATACTTCCAAAATCTAAACTGGGATATCAGAGTAGCCTTCTCCTAGATGAATTGCCATATTAGTTTGACGAGCTCTATCTGTCAGATGCTACTGTTTTACTTGATTATTTTGATCTAGCCGTCAGTTTATTGTGCTACCGGTACACACTTTCATAAGCAACAGACCTTTCAAACTGTAGATATTTTCTCCACACACACAAATTCACACACTTTCTTACTGATCTTCCGTGTTAGCTGTAAAACTCATTTTTTAATCTCAGAGATCTAAGTATAATCCACCATATTCACTCTGTCCATACTTAGAATCTTGATTCTATATCTATATTTTAGAAAACAAGATTACAAAGATAGTGTGTGTTATCACATAAACTCAGATGCGGATAGATAAGAAATATTCAAACCAGGTTCTTATTTTTCATGATTAGTAATATCGCAACAATATAATAACAAAAATAATTATAGATCTTACAAAATATAATTTAGAAGATTGATATGAAACAATTGTTTGGAGTGAATTCGTTATTGCCTAAGAAAAAGAAACAGAACAACTTATTCTTTTCTATATATCATCCATCACTGGTTCTCAAAGAAACCATTTCACCGAATGGAGGTATTGTCATTAATGAAATCGTTACGAATGACATCAAATTGGAAAAAACAAAACTCTTAAAGTTTACGTCACCAAGGCTTAGTTAGTCTAAAAAATATCTTTGCAAACTCAAGAGAATCACGAGGGCTACTAAATGTGCACGTGTTCATATTGCACTTGCACCACCGTGTCCACTAGCAACTCGTGAAAAAACATGTAGAATAGTTCTCATACATAACAATAAGCAATGAGATAATTCCAAAAAAATATTGTTCATTTAACGTTTTAATTAGACAAAATCATTTCTTTGTTAAAACGTGAAATGTGTAACCACAAGAGCTGATAGATATTTGCACACGAGTATTTATGAAATGTACTTCAAAGTCTTCAAGTATAACAGTAGTGAGAATCATCCAGCTCCATTCTCAAACAAATCATTTAATTTAAGCGACGAATCGAGGTTCTTATTGATAATTAGACTTCGAGACTTTCTGACAGAAAATTCAAATATTATAGAATTTAGTAGAGAGAATTTAAATAATCTTTTGGCGTTAAAATGTTTTCAACTTGAAACAAAATTTTTTTTGTTGGTATGTATCAATAGGCCTATCCTATTACCGATAAGGAGAATTTCGTAAGGTTTTTAAAGCAAAATTAAATGTGGAATAACTCGGAGGATTGATTTTAGACCCAACACTTTAGCGTTACATTTATTTATTTATTTTTTTTTAATTACAATTCTGTTCTTCATGATGTCATTTATTTGATGATCAAGCAGGAACATAGAATGCAATGTACGTCAAAAAGTGATTTCAAACAATCGTTAATCGTTAACGTGTTTCTCATTAAGAATACGGAACATCTTATTTTTGATGATGAGTTGTTGTGTTGTATTGGCAAGAAAATCTATATATATTTATAATTCTCTTCATGGCTCAAGAGTTTGGACACTATGTAATGGAAAGATCACTCTTTTATTTCTGCAAGTCGGACGGACTAGAGTTATCACACGTAATTTTAGAGGCGAAAAAAAAAGAGGGGGGCGGAACACGTATTTTTCACCCGTCACTAAATAGCAAGGCCAGACTTAACCATTGTGGGAACCAATACGAAACGGATTTCGAGGGACCTAGTTTGGGTAGGGATAAGAATAATAAGTGAAAATTAATAGTTTGTATTAGAAAATAAATTCGTCTTGTATTTTATTCATTCTTTACTACGTACAGAATTACTTTACGAGCCTTGCGCGTAGCGAAGTTATAGAGTATATCATAAATATTCTGTTTCCTACATTGATCACGCTCAATAGCAAGAAGTATCAAATGTTTTAATCTATCTACGAGAATTGTTGACCTCAAGTAAAGATACGGTAAAAGGTTGGGCAAATGTATCACCAGGCGCTGTTGCATCATCACCCTACTTCTTGCACCATCTTGCTACTTCTAGTGTGTGTATCATCAGATGATCCTTGGTGCTTGCTCTCCGGTGTCTCTTGTTCTATAACTGTTGGTGTCAACTTTGACAAGGTTTAGGATTTTTTATTTATTTAGTCGTATTTGTTGGTCCTACATCTAGATAAATTCTAGCTAAAGTTGTTCTACACATTATCAGTAGCTACTGTCTTTACATTTCAAACTGGAGTCATTTTCTTCACACTCACACACAGGCTTTCAGGCAAATGTTCAGCCTCACCTTAGCTTGCTAAATTTATTTTTTTAAACTCTATATAAAAGGAAAATTAATTAATAACAATTGATGGATGAGATTTTCAATTGATTCATGTTTTGTTAGGGGAGAGAATTATTTATGCAAAGTAGCAACTAAATCCGAGAATGTGAAGTCGGAGAAATAACGTGTACAAAATATGTAGCTGACAGACAGACAGACAGACAAATAAAAAGAGCAAGTTGATAAAAGCTTTGTAGAAAAAAGTTGCTCTAGTCTGAATTCCAATTCGAGGTCTCAAGTCTTCATGAAGGAAGGCCGCGACGAAATAGCTATTGAGCTCATGAGATGATTATAAAAATAGAAAGTTTTATAGTCTAAAAAGTCTGAAGCTTAAAATGTTTAGAGAATGGCCTACTTCTGTACACACGGTTTATCTCAGCTTAGTACATTCTCTGTATCAAACAAAATCTATTGATAAGGACAAAATGGTTAGCTACTTGGTTAACTGATATACTTATGCAGCCAATGAATAATTGCGCAAAGTGTCTACTTCATCAGAGAAAAGCAATTAGCAGAAATAACGTGTCCACCGAGTCCAACAATGTGAATTAATATAAGCTGTGTTAAAAAAAGACATATTTCAAAATGCCAGGTTTGACCGTTCCAACTAAAGTACAACTCTCTACAACTATTTGTGTAGTTCAATAAGAGAGAGTTGACAGTGTTGAAGGGGAAACTAGGAGAAAAGAGTCACACAACACTTTGATACAGCAATACACACATTACAGAACTGCGTGTTTTGTCTTTTTTTTATATATATATATATATATATATATATATATATATGTATAGCATTAATGGCAGGTGACTCATATTATTTGTTTTTTACAAATTAATGTTTTATTTAATGGAGACATAAAAGCACTACGACATGAATTTAAAAATGAATAAAATAAATTAGGAACAGTCTCGTGGGTGAGGATACAGCATAGATCACATTTAAACAGATACAGCATAGATTACATTGAAATAGATACAGCATAGATCACATTAAAACAGATACAGCATAGATCACATTGAAATAGATACAGCACAGATCACATTGAAACTAGATACAGCATAGATCACATTAAAACAGATACAGCATAGATCACATTGAAATAGATACAGCATAGATCACATTAAAACAGATACAGCATAGATCACATTGAAATAGATACAGCATAGATCACATTAAAACAGATACAGCATAGATCACATTGAAATAGATACAGCATAGATCACATTGAAATAGATACAGCATAGATCACATTAAAACAGATACAGCATAGATCACATTGAAATAGATACAGCATAGATCACATTAAAACAGATACAGCATAGATCACATTAAAACAGATACAGCATAGATCACATTGAAACTAGATCCAATCCATCTCTAATTGTGTCAACTAGTTGAATGTGTTCAAACTGAAGTGTTGTAGAGAAAGCTCTCTGCCTTCTTAGCTCTAGTATTACTCCTTGTAACAATTCAATTTGTTGGTAAATGTCTTAGTATTTTCAAGTTACAAAGTGACATCTAAATTTGAAATACAATGACTTGAATTCCACCGCAATTGTTATTGTTTTCATATTGAAATAAAACAATTTTTCAAGCAGAAATGATAAATAAACTGCACGCACGATACTTCATTTTAATAAAAGATTCCCTCACAAAAATTAAAATAAGGCTTAAAACATATGTACTGAAGGACCCCGAGTTAAGCTTGTCCCTTTTATAGGCTCACAAAATCTAGAAATTGAAAATCGTCCAAGTATTCTGTACAGGATAACAATTAACTCCCCTTACACATTTGATCTTTTATGATGAGATACGAAAATGCTCTGCTCCCAATCAATAAATAAACTTCATGTTCACACTTCTCTTCAGACATTGACGACTACACTACATGACAGTACTAAACATTAAAACTAATTATCATTGTCTAGCACTGTCATGACCGAGATTGTTTTATTGTCCGCTGAGAAATGTTCGAATAAAGTGTCATTTCTGCAACAGTACCGCCATGATGTGAAACGACAATGGTTCATCTCGATAGCGAGATGAAAGCTTGGGCATTGTCTATGGTCGGAACGATGTTGCCCAAACACCAGTTCCCCACACTACGCGCAGCTGATGAGACCAAAAGAAAGGGAATATCCAATACAGTTTGGGATCAGTAGCGCCACCGGCTCTGCCAGGCTGTAGCGCGGTGTGCAAGAATCTACCTAAGGGTCCCCAGGTCCTGATTTTTCCCCAGGGTTGTCTCCCGAAGCCTTTTCCAAGGCAGCGGAGGATTGGATTCAGAGTTTTCCTTCTCCTAGATGGGTAACCAACCAAGGCTAACGAGCCCTTCCTGCCCGAAGCTTACTGGTTTAGGCGCCAGTTTCTTTGCCCCTTCTCCTGTTAAAGAGAACAGTTCCGCCGGGCTAAATACCTGAGCCACACGTGAAGGCCAGGAGTTGGACTGCTTGTCACAGGCTGTTTGAGACGCCGGCCATTGGAAGTATTTTATAGGTAATGGTGGGCTTAGAGCCATTACCACTTCCGGCGTTTACAGCCCTGGTGTGGTAGGAAATAAACTTACAACGTATAGTCATGACCTTTGATATTTGTTTATTATCTTGTCGCGTATCAAAGTTAGAGGTTGATAAATGTGTTGTCTAAGTGAATGTCTATTCTGATACACAGATTGAAACGATGAAACAAACTTGACCATCGATTATGTCCAATGGTCAAATGGTTCATTAATGACCCATGCCTCATAGTAACAGAGCTAAGCAACCTTCTCCCAAGCTTCATCTACATTTCAAATTTTCTCCTTTTAAAAAAATCCGTTTATCCAGTTTAGTTGTTCTTCTAGTTATCTAGTATCTTTTAATTTGATTCCATTTGGTATAGGTTGTTTTAATTTGCTATAACTTGTTTTAACGTATTCATACTGTAACTTACAATGTTGTCATTTATTCATAAAAATAATTTTTGAATTGATGGGATCACATTTAGTGACTGCTACTCAAGGTTTATTGTACTTCCATTCTTAGCTCAGCTCATTGACTTCAACCACATTCCTTGTGCTCCCTTCTTTAGCTCATCTCATACAACCACATTCCTTGTGCTCCCTTCTTTAGCTCATCTCATACAACCACAATTCTTATGCTCCCTTCTTTAGCTCATCTCATACAACCACATTCCTTGTGCTCCCTTCTTTAGCTCATCTCATCTCATACAACCACATTCCTTGTGCTCCCTTCTTTAGCTCATCTCATACAACCACATTCCTTGTGCTCCCTTCTTTAGCTCATCTCATACAACCACAATTCTTATGCTCGCTTCTTTAGCTCATCTCATACAACCACAATTCTTATGCTCGCTTCTTTAGCTCATCTCATACAACCACATTCCTTGTGCTCCCTTCTTTAGCTCATCTCATACAACCACATTCCTTATGCTCCATTGCTAAGCTCATCTTATATTTTCAATTAGAAGTTAATCCCTATGCGTTTAACTAAGACAAACTTATTTCATCTATTAGCTCACTCTCTTTTGTTGCTTCTTTCAACTCCGATATGGCTGACGTCTTTAAGATGGCGCGCTATTCTCTACAGAAATACAATATTTGAAAATACATTACCCTTATGTAAAATTACTGCATTATTGGAAATGTAGATGTGAAATATATTTAATGAAAAATATGCATAGCGACATTTCAAAGATCGATCGGAAGATATCATTATGTCTATTGGACTAGATAAGGAATACCGACTGATTAAGTGTCTTAAAAAAAGATATCTTTCTTAAAGCTTTAAAAAATGCACTGAATTTTTAGTTTCCTAATCAAAGCAGAGCTTGATAGGTACAAAACTGAAGTCACAGACATGTAATTTAAAGTTGAACAAATGTGTTTGTGAATCTAGCGGTACTCGCAATGAACATTTACACAGGAACCTTTTAGAATGGGCTTGGGGGCATTTGGCCACTTGTAATGTTCAGACTTTTGATGTTAGGAAAATGTTTTGTCAATACTGTTATGTTTAATTAAGAAACAATTAAATTCAATAGCTTCAGGTTAAACTTCGGCTGATTTCGCTCAACGACACTTCATGTCAATCAGAATATACCTTAACTGGTGTCGCTAGCAATGGTGGTTTTAACACAAAGAATTGTAAGTCTCCAAACTTGAGGTGCAGAGGTTCTAAACATTTTGAATATATATCAATGTCTAAAAACAATGAGCTTAATATTTTTTGCTCGATAATCATGTATTGCTCATGTATTGTTCATGTATTGCTCATGTATTGTTCATGTACTGCTCATGTATTGTTCATGTATTGTTCATGTATTTCTCATGTATTGCTCATGTATTGTTCATGTATTGCTCATGTATTGTTCATGTATTACTCATGTATTGCTCATGTATTGTTCATGTATTGCTCATGTATTGTTCATGTATTACTCATGTATTGCTCATGCATTGTTCATGTATTGTTCATGTATCGCTCATGTATTGTTCATGTACTGCTCATGTATTGTTCATGTATTGCTCATGTATTGTTCATGTATTGCTCTTGCATTGTTCATGTATTGCTCTTGTATTGTTTATGTATTGTTTATGTATTGCTCATAAGTAATTTACACATGTATTGTTCATGTATTAATTACATGTATTATTCACATGTATTTATTCATGCATTATTTATGTATTATTCATGTATTTTTCATGACAGAAATACACCTTACGCTTGAATGGAAATATTTTGTAGCCAATCAATTATATTCAGTTGAAACCTAATCATTCACAAAGTTGGGGATCACTGCACACTACCTCGTCGCCTACATAGACAGCCATCTTATTTTGTAATGTCGCTAATGAAAGTGTGTGTTTTTCTAGTTCAGTGCAGTATATAGGGAGTGCTTGTTACATTTAAAAGACATTTTATTTTTAGAAAACTAGCTACGATCTAATGATACAAATCTGTAATGTTTGTATGTACATAAAGGTACATAACAACCTTGGGTCTAGCGGGTCATCATTAAATTGTTGACATCATTAAATTGTGACATCATTAAGTAGTTGACATCAGCATTGGCTGCATTTTGATAGGAAAATGGTGAGCTTTGATTTAAATTGTTAAAAACTTTGGACTTTGTTCTATTCAAAATGTCAAGAAATATTTGAATATATTCCATATTTATATTTGAATTTCTTAAGATTTAGGACTTTTTATTTTTCAATATTTGATAACAAAATGTTGACTTTTGGTTTTATTTCATGGAAGTATCGTTTTGAAAATATCAAACTAGCGTTTAACTTATTACATAAATCTTTCTGGAGTGTTAGCTAGGGATTAAAATATTGGCTGTAGTTAGCTAGTGTGTCCTGTGCTAGACTTAATGCATTCTGCTAGTGATAGCTGCATACCTAAACATGCTAACATATTATGCAGTCTGTATTGAAATATTATTGTTGTTTTTTTTAAAGAACCTTTCATACTTTTATTTTATTAAACCAGTATAAAGTAGTATTTCTTACTAGTTCTCAAATCACTTGAATGAACTCAATTCTGGTTTAGATCTAGGACCTCATCTCTGTGTCTATGGGAGATATTCAATCTAAACTCTACAATGTCAAGGGAGCTAAGTTAAACTTCAATCTTGCTCATTAACTACAAGACTATATATGGAAGAGCGTATAGAACATTGTACTTTGCACTGAGTGCCCACACAAATAGAATTCATTTCAAAATACAAAAAATTTTGTTTATCAGCACTTCTATTTGTTCTGTACACCAAATACACCAAAAAAAAAAAGCTTGATTTTGATGGATTTACCTTCATGAATAAAAATATACCACTAGACATCTCTCGATAAATTAATGTATGTAAAAAATGAGTTTTTGTTATATTGAAAGAATCTGGAACTTTCCTTCAACATAGAACCATGCGATTAGGTTTTGTCTAATGTCACAGTTGTAAGCCAGCAGTTTCCTTGACCCCGGAATTCATCCTCTGCGATTGTCATAGAGTAGAATCTAAACTTGAAATTAGTGTGTGGGGGGATATTCAGCTCAATTAACAATTAGCAAACTGATGTTAAGTCAGTACGGTCAAATACAAAAGAAGTCATTTCAATGAGTTCCCTAATGCATGAACGTAATTGGGTTGGGTCTGCTTCTTAAAATATCATAAGAAAAAACGTGTTCAAACTTGTTACCAGACAGAGTTAGGCTGATATTTTGTCACGTGATTGGATGTGTGATACTATTGACATTACGTTCTTCCATCGTACCATCATCACCATCTGTCCCTTCCATAGCTGTGACATCTCCCAATTTGTACCAGTCTGCAGTTGTTCCTAGTAGGATATTAAGGGTCAGGCCTGTCAATTCTTTGACATTATTAGCAAGCCTTTCTTGCAACGACCCTTCTTCTCGCTCTACCTTGAAGGATTTCTTTTGACAGTGACTCGTCTTACAATAGGACCGAACCAGCTCAGCTTTCGTCGCTTCACAGTATTGAGGAGTGTTTCCATTTTGCAGGCCAGACTGTTGGCTTGTAAAAGTGTAGACGTATTTGTCTTCTGTTCCTGGTATCTGATACCCATCATTTTGATTGTGGCATTGACTCTCAAATGCTGGGCTCCTTCTTTCAGCCTCAGCTTCCAATCTCCAACTTTCACTGTAGACGTTGTAGTAATAAACAGAATCTAGATAATATGTCTCAATACAAATATGGCTATTGAGTTGATGGCTCTAGTGTTGCAAGCGAGTTCATGATTGAACTTCAAGTGAAACATCTTTACATTTAAGCTTTCTTGTCTAATAACAATGTGCCAATTAATCATCATCATAATAATAATAATAATAATAATAATAATAATAATAATAATAATAATAATAATAATAATCTTTATTATCCATAAACAAATTTGTCTTGTGTTTCTTTGGTGATGGTAAAATCACAAAATCCTGATCCAAAGGGAGATTTTTTATTTCTAAAATCTTTTAAGCTTTCTTATGAATGTTTTTCTCAAGCAGCTGCCCAATTAGGGTTTGTTTGTTATCAATGACCTTACCAGCAGCATTTAGGGTTTTATGAAGTTTATTTTTAATGTTCAGATTGCATGTTCCTCATAGTCCTATCTTGATGAGACTTGACACGACTATTGTGTAGACAATTGGTCCTAGAATATATTAAAACCCTTCTTCACCAAGCAAAGAGGGGAGGGGAGAGGGATAATACCTACACACAGATGACTTCAGTTATATTTACATACACAAAGATGACTTCAGTTATATTTACATACACAAAGATGACTTCAGTTATATTTACATACACAAAGATGACTTCAGTTATATTTACATACACAAAGATGACTTCAGTTATATTTACATACACAAAGATGACTTCAGTTATATTTACATACACAAAGATGACTTCAGTTATATTTACATACACAAAGATGACTTCAGTTATATTTACATACACAAAGATGACTTCAGTTATATTTACATACACAAAGATGACTTCAGTTATATTTACATACACAAAGATGACTTCAGTTATATTTACATACACAAAGATGACTTCAGTTATATTTACATACACAAAGATGACTTCAGTTATATTTACATACACAAAGATGACTTCAGTTATATTTACATACACAAAGATGACTTCAGTTATATTTACATACACAAAGATGACTTCAGTTATATTTACATACACAAAGATGACTTCAGTTATATTTACATACACAAAGATGACTTCAGTTATATTTACATACACAAAGATGACTTCAGTTATATTTACATACACAAAGATGACTTCAGTTATATTTACATACACAAAGATGACTTCAGTTATATTTACATACACAAAGATGACTTCAGTTATATTTACATACACAAAGATGACTTCAGTTATATTTACATACACAAAGATGACTTCAGTTATATTTACATACACAAAGATGACTTCAGTTATATTTACATACACAAAGATGACTTCAGTTATATTTACATAATTTTTAGCTTTTAAAATAGAAACTGGCAACGCCGGGTATTTCTGTTAGTGGGTTTTTAAAACAATGAAAAAACATTCAAACTTTCGCAGTACTATATTACATAACTTGTTGCATCCACTTCCACTTATTGTTGTAAATCTGTAACTCCTTTCAATATCTAGTCCCTTGCTATTGACACTGAACTATATACACTTATTATTACTCATGTGCTACACAATCTGCTCTATTCAGTTGGCACTTTCTCTTAGAGCACAATCACGTTGAAAATAAACAAAAATGATTTCTCAAAAGATGGCGGCGTTGGTTTGAAGATCTAAGTACATGAGGCAATAAAACAGAAACCAAAATACATTTTAAAAAGCCAATAACTCTTTAACATCTAAACAGAATTTAGATCTACTTCTACATCTAGATTCTAGATCTAACCTCTCGTCGATTGACCTACAAAAATATTATTAAAGAATTGAAATTCTTTCAATAAACTTGAAGCAACTTTACATTTACACTACGCCACGCTTTTTTACAATTATTCAATAATTCCAATGCTAGGACTTGACATCTAGACTTAAAAGACGATGCGCAAAATGTCCCTGAACATGAATCTACTATACTCTTGAATCAATAATTACACATGGAAATGATTTTCCTATCAATTGAAAAGTTGATGTATATCTCTGAGAAGAGAATTGTCTAGCTCGTTGGTCACATGAGGAAAACTCTAGTTTGACCGTTATCCTTTTTCAAGTAAAAAATGGAAATACATTTAAATTTGGTTAGAACTCTAGATCTGTGTCTATATCCAACATCGGTTTTGAAAGGACTATTGCATTCTTGAAAGAACTATCGCGTTCTTGAAATGACTATTGCGTTCTTGAAAGGACTATTGCGTTCTTGAAAGGACTATTGCGTTCTTGAAAGGACTATTGCGTTCTTGAAAGGACTATTGCGTTCTTGAAAGGACTATCGCGTTCGGGCATTTCCAAATGTAAGGCATTATTGATTCGCGTTCTTGAAATGATAATCGCTTTCGGAAATTTCCAAGTGCAAGGCTTTTCTGACTGAAGAAAGACAATTTTACGCATCGTTTTCTAAGTCTAGATCATATATATTGTATCTAGACTGGACATGGAGATCATAGACTTATATATATATTGTATCTAGACTGGACAAGGAGATCATAGACTTATATATATTGTATCTAGACTGGACATGGAGATCTTTTAAAACTACAAAAAATGTGAAATTTTTTTTTAAAGTTGAAACATGGCGTTGTCTTGTAAAGTAGTTTTAAGAAGTAAAGTTTTTTTTCTCAACCCTAACCTATGTAACGTATAATTTAAATTTTAGATCTAGCTCTTGTAATTGAACATCAAAAATAGGAGCACTCTCGTCTCTTAATCATTATTTTGCAATGTTTAGCTACATAATCTAGAAAGATCTAGGTAATCTATTTAAATGTACATAAGATGATTAAAATCAACCGACATGAATTATTTCGATCTAGGATGTTTTAATCATCATCTCAATGGAAACTAACAGGAAAAAGCTTTGTTCCATTCTTAAGAAAATCCGAGAAATAATTTTACATTATTTCTAAACTTTGAAAACTAAAGATCATTACTTTTCAAAGACAGAAAAGATTGATTGGGGTGACTTCCTTTAGAGCTTGAAAAGAGCTATGTACATACAAATCTATGTATATAGGTCAATCGCGGTATATATATAATATAATCTAATCTAGAAGTTTATGATGTAGATGTAAATGCTTATCAATGGACTATTCTAAAGTGTACTAGATCTATACATTCCTTTAACTTGTGATTCTTTCTCAGGGAGAAGGGGGGAGGTAAACAAATTCCATTGTTTTTTTGTATCAAACATTCATGACTGTTAAGAGAAGAACTCTAGCTCTATATGGTACACAAAGCAGATATTGTTTTGTTTTTTGTTTTAAATGTTTTTCTTGGTGTTTTTTAGGTTCCAATATGCACTTCACATTTCTCAATATTGCTTTCGAGTCATTTTAAATTGATTTGTGGCAAATATTTTGAATGCACACCCGAGCTTCAACTCAAACTGTAGACAAAGAACAGATAGCTTTGATGTAACTAATAAGGATAATCCCTTAATTATGTAACATCACTTACTTATGTAACATCACTTACTTAAGTAACATCACTTACTTATGTAACATCTTTTTTTAAAATCTGAAATGAGCTCCCACACGTGACTGGACCTTTAGCTGGGGCGCTCACCAACAAAATGTAGTTTCATGATCGCTCTGCCCATCTTTGCTTCTTTCTCACTTTGTGTTGTATTTCGTTGCACTCTTCCATTCTCTTGTTGTCCAGTGTCTGACATCCCCCAATATCTATCTCATCAGGACACTCCTCTTCTTTGACCAGCATTTTCATTTCTTTTGGCAAGGGAGGCGAAAGAAGAAATTCCTTCAGTCTGTTACCATTCCATTTCCCAACTTGTTCGTTTTGTTGGTACGCCAGTGTAGGGAAGAAAATGTAATACTCTTACAAAAAAATGACGTCATCTTTCCACTTTGTCTTCTCAGCGTTAGTGTTATAGAAGCTTTGTTCTTTCTTTCAGTCAAATGTAGACTTTAGAGTTGGACTAGAACTGTATTTAAAATAATATAACATTTTCTCTCTTTTTTATTGTTTGTCCAGATGTTCAAGACATATTTGGTTCTGAAGACTTTTGTGCTTTTGATGTCACTAGAAGCTGGTAACAGTGAGCTCATGACACCAGCAGAGTTCTTTGTCCATACTAACAACATTCCCATGCCTCAGTATCAAGCGTTGATCTGTGGTATTTTAGGAGAAAACAGGCGTCAGATTAGAGAAAGACCCAAACCTGGCCAGGCCCAAGGCTCGGACTTGGTCTCACTTGACAGGCTTTTTCTGACATGGAGACAACAAGGTAGAATTCTCTACAATCCTAACAGCCTCAGTTCACCACTTACAGTTCCTTCACATTATCCTAGAGCGTCTTCATTTCAAGAAATCCACCAGAGAAAATCTCATTACCCCAATCTAGTGAGCATTTTAAAGTCTGTGAAATACTTTGTATTAGCAGGACTAAGCCCCAATCAGTTACAGCAGCTTAGAAATGTCTTCTTTAGGTCCATCATGACGCGAGATCTCCAACTGATAGTAGACTTTATATTTGACGAGAAAAGTGCTTTGGCATTCAAGGCTTCTCAAATAGTTCAAACGTTTTTTGTGCAAGATCCAAGTTCCTCATCTCGTACATTAGCAGAAGTTGATATGCGTAAGGTATTGATTGAGCTCATTACTGCTGCTAATGGCATGGCGCCTTGTCCAGATTGTCCAGTAAATTTTCAGTTCCCAGAAGATCTAGCCAGCTCGGTCTTCTTTAATCTCCTGCCTCCAGGAGCGAGAGTCCAGATGACAAATGCTGTGAATGGGATGATAGCATTAAGTATGGCTGACTTTAGCCCACAAAATTTGTTTCAGCTCTTTGATATCTTTATTCAAGGTACGAATTATTTAGATAATATGTCTCTCTCTCTCTCTCTCACACACTCTCTCTCTCTCTCTCTCTCACACACACACACTCTCTCTCACACACATACACACTCTCTCTCTCTCTCTCTCACACACACACACACACTCTCTCTCTCTCTCTCACACACACTCTCTCTCTCTCTCTCTCACACACACACACTCTCTCTCTGCCTTTCACAGACATCTTTCATTTTGAATGTTACTTTAAAACAAATGACGTTTGGTCGACGGCTCAAATCTAAAATATGGAAGAGACTTTTTAAAAAAATCTTTAACAAAAATGAGAAAACTATTGACCTACTTTTGACCTATATTGTGTAGAAAATGTTACTCTGTGCCTGAAATTCGGGAAGATAGAGCTATTCAGACTAATCATCCTGGTGTGATATTCTCATGTTAACTCATTCCTGCATTGATATGGTATGGCTACAGAATCAACATCCCGTGGAGAATGAAGCCTCTGAGACTTATGAAGGCGCTTTTGTAAAGGAACGTACCTATTGGCTCTCAGGGCAGACTAAAGCATAGAGATCTATCATTTGGTCTTCAGACGAGAACTGAAGCAGACTGGAATGCTCTAACAATACTTCCAAATCTAAGACAAACAGTAGCAGTCAAATAGGTCATGAAATAGTGAAGAGGAATGACGTGTGTGTGCGTGTCTGCGTGTGTGTGTGTCCCTGTATGAGAGGATTAACATGTGAATCTGACCGGGGTGCATTGGACTGGAACAATGTGTGTACGAGATAATTATGATAAAAGTTTGTATCTCCTAGTGACCAAAATATCAAGTGGGGGTTGGAGAGTGTGATTATCTACCTATAATTAAAACCAGTTCGATAATAAAACTCTAGAAGCGAACAAACTGTCAAGAAAATACACACGTCTATTGTCTCTTGAATAGAAACATCTGTGTGTACAAAAAAAATAAAAAAATATATGAAATGAGCCCCGCCCTCCCTTCTTTACATATGTATAAAAAAAAAGAAAACTGATTACATTAAATTGACTGAAACTCTAAAGTCTCTGTCTGTTTCTACCTGCGTCAATACCAAAATTAAGTAATAAACATTACTTTGCATTTGGAATACTGAGTAAGTAGATGTCTTTTTCTTATTCAATATATAAGTACGTATATATATATATATATTTATCTCCTTCACAGATCTGATGAAGACTGATGAAGCACTTGCTCGCTCGCCAATGACACCACCCTTGTATGTTGGAGACTTCAGAAGTAAGAGACACTTTCTCAAGTCTATGTATTAGTGTCTAGAGACACTTATTCAAGTCTCTGTATTAGTGTCTAGAGACACTTTCTCAAGTCTATGTATTAGTGTCTAGA
This sequence comes from Biomphalaria sudanica, assembly GCA_036873155.1. NCBI lineage: Eukaryota > Metazoa > Mollusca > Gastropoda > Planorbidae > Biomphalaria > Biomphalaria sudanica. Next base: position 29,272 of record JAZGLO010001666.1, on the reverse strand, counting down.
GACACTTGCTCAAGTCTATGTATTAGTGTCTAGAGACACGTGCTCAAGTCTATGTATTAGTGTCTAGAGACACTTGCTTATGTCTATGTATAAGTGTCTAGAGACACTTGCTCAAGTCTATGTATTAGTGGCTAGAGACACTTATTCAAGTCTATGTATTAGTGTCTAGAGACACTTTCTCAAGTCTATGTATTAGTGTCTAGAGACACTTTCTCAAGTCTATGGATTAGTGTCTAGAGACACTTATTCAAGTCTATGTATTAGTGTCTAGAGACACTTTCTCGAGTCTATGTATTAGAGTCTAGAGACACTTGCTCAAGTCTATGTATTAGTGTCTAGAGACACTTTCTCTAGTCAATGTATTAGTGTCTAGAGACGCTTGCTCAAGTCTATGTATTAGTGTCTAGAGACACTTTTTCAAGTCTATGTATTAGTGTCTAGAGACACTTGCTCAAGTCTATGTATTAGTGTCTAGAGACACTTGCTCAAGTCTATGTATTAGTGTCTAGAGACACTTGCTCAAGTCTATGTATTAGTGTCTAGAGACACTTGCTCAAGTCTATGTATTAGAGTCTAGAGACACTTGCTCAAGTCTATGTATTAGTGTCTAGAGACACTTGCTCAAGTCTATGTATTAGTGTCTAGAGACACTTTCTCTAGTCAATGTATTAGTGTCTAGAGACACTTGCTCAAGTCAATGTATTAGTGTCTAGAGACACTTGCTCAAGTCTATGTATTAGTGTCTAGAGACACTTTCTCTAGTCAATTTATTAGTGTCTAGAGACACTTGCTTAAGTCAATGTATTAGTGACAAGCTTTAGCTAGACGAAAACGAGACTACAAAACAAGAACTTTAATAATTGGGCTTGATAGTCCGAGACAAGAAGACAAGGAGTTACTCTATCATTGCCCTATACTATAGTTGAGAATTGGCCTATGTACATCAATATAGCAATACTCGTTGATGTTATTATAGTATGTATTATGTTTTTCATATTAGCAAGTCTTGGATTAGTGTTTTTAAAAGTTTATACTTTACCTCTAAGTATATTAGTATTAGTCATACTATTGAATAAAATCATCTATGATTTCACTCAGGTTTAATCATCGTGGGAGGGAGGAATGTAATAACGTAATAATTACAAGTTGATAAAAAAAAAATAATGTTATCTCACTGGTCTTTTCGTGCCATGGTTGTTACCTCACTGGGCGTATTGTCTTTTCGTGCCATTATTGATACCTCACTGAGCGTATTGTCTTTTCGTGCCATTATTGATACCTCACTGGGTGTATTGTCTTTTCGTGCCATTATTGTTACCTCACTGGGCGTATTGTCTTTTCGTGCCATTATTGTTACCTCACTGGGCGTATTGTCTTTTTGTGCCATTATTGATACCTCACTGGGCGTATTGTCTTTTCGTGCCATTATTGATACCTCACTGGGTGTATTGTCTTTTCGTGCCATTATTGTTACCTCACTGGGCGTATTGTCTTTTCGTGCCATTATTGATACGTCACTGGGCGTATTGTCTTTTCGTGCCATGGTTGTTACCTCACTGGGCGTATTGTCTTTTCGTGCCATTATTGATACCTCACTGGGCGTATTGTCTTTTCGTGCCATGATTGTTACCTCACTGGGTGTATTGAGTCTTTTCGTGCCATGATTGTTACCTCACTGGGCGTATTGAGTCTTTTCGTGCCATGATTATTACCTTACTGGGCGTATTGTCTTTTCGTGCTATGGTTGTTACCTCACTGAGCGTATTGTCTTTTCGTGCCATAGTTGTTACCTCACTGGGCGTAGTGAGTCTTTTCGTGCCATGATTATTACCTTACTAGGCGTATTGTCTTTTCGTGCCATGATTGTTACCTAACTGAGCGTATTGTCTTTTTGTGCCATTATTGTTACCTCACTGGACGTATTGAGTCTTTTCGTGCTATGGTTGTTACCTCAATGTGAGTATTGAGTCTTTTCGTGCCATGGGCGGTAATCTCAAACTACCGTTTTGTAAGAAACTTGAAGCCTTTTTCCAAACACTAATGCGAAAAAAACAGGTGCTTGCTAGCAGTGATAGAAGAAATGTGAAGAGTACAGTTCAAGCTGTCTTGTCTCTCAATCACAACACGAGGGGAAGTGGAAGGGTAGAACTAAGTTACAAGCATCACTCTAACGGGTGTCACCTTGTTCGGGCCGCACCCCCATCACTCTAACGGGTGTCACCTTGTTCGGGCCGCACCCCCATCACTCTAACGAGGTGTCACCTTGTTCGGGCCGCACCCCCATCACTCTAACGAGGTGTCACCTTGTTCGGGCCGCACCCCCATCACTCTAACGAGGTGTCACCTTGTTCGGGCCGCACCCCCATCACTCTAACGGGTGTCACCTTGTTCGGGCCGCACCCCCATCACTCTAACGAGGTGTCACCTTGTTCGGGCCGCACCCCCATAACTCTAACGGGTGTCACCTTGTTCGGGCCGCACCCCCATCACTCTAACGGGTGTCACCTTGTTCGGGCCGCACCCCCATCACTCTAACGAGGTGTCACCTTGTTCGGGCCGCACCCCCATCACTCTAACGGGTGTCACCTTGTTCGGGCCGCACCCCCATCACTCTAACGAGGTGTCACCTTGTTCGGGCCGCACCCCCATCACTCTAACGAGGTGTCACCTTGTTCGGGCCGCACCCCCATCACTCTAACGAGGTGTCACCTTGTTCGGGCCGCACCCCCATCACTCTAACGAGCTGTCACCTTGTTCGGGCCGCACCTCCATCACTCTAACGAGGTGTCACCTTGTTCGGGCCGCACTCCCATCACTCTAACGAGGTGTCACCTTGTTCGGGCCGCACCCCCATCACTCTAACGGGTGTCACCTTGTTCGGGCCGCACCCCCAACCCCCCCCCCCCCCCTAGTGGCGCCAATGCCAGTATGTAATATTTATCTGGCCCTCAGGCAGAATATGGTTAGAGTTAGAAAATTCACTTCTATTAGGTAAGTGAACAGTCCCTTCTATGAAGTTTCCAATATTTCTAGTCTCGTAAAATTTCAAAATTTAGTTTTGTTGAACAGATTTCTGTTTTAACCTTTGCTCTAATGTTTGGTGTTTCTCCAGACTTGAAGACTTTCGTTGGGAGGAAAAGGAGAGCTCTACACAAACGTGAGTGGTTTCAAAACAAATAACTAGTGGAGGGGAGGGGACATACACATACAAGAGGAGACAGAGAGGGAGTAAGGGGGGAGGAGGAGGGAGAGAAATGTTTTAACAAACAGAAATACAATGATAGACTACAGTTCAATGGATTACCCTTGCTCTAGTATAGTTTTAATGATACACTAAGTTGTGAAAGTGCAGACATCTGTAGGTCATTTGCTATTACCCAGAAAATAACTTTTTTATAGTACTTACGAGAAGTAGGCTGTTTTAGTAATTACAATACACATACTTTTTTTTTTAAATGCATTGCTTACTAAAGTAATACTTTGAGGTAGTATAGATTTCAGAACCTGCAAAGACAGAGGTTTGAACCAAGAGGTTGCTTCAATTTGTTTGGGTATGCAGAGAAAGGTTCATGGTAGTGTTGACACCTTAACAAAAAAGTATTCCTCGTTTAAATACTCGAATTTAATTACCGTGAAGTTACAAGAACTAAACCGTTGCATCAGAACTTTGAATGTTCTAAAATATTATCTTTTCTAGTTTACGAGATCTAAACGGGACCGACGGACGGACAAACCACACAAAACTAATAGCGTCTTTTCCCCTTTTGATGAGCCGCTAATAAAAATATAATTTAATGTTATTTTAAAAAAAAATGTAACATGTATGGACCTAGAGCTAATGTAAATATTAATTGTGCGTGTTAATTTAAATCATTGTGATAGACAGTACGTTGCTAGAGATGAGGATCCATTGATACGTACTGCTGTACATGGTTTGTCATTTCTTGAGGATCCATTGATTCGTACTGCATTCTATATAATAATATTTATATATTAGATTTAAAGAGGGCTTAAAGGCTAAGCCTTATCATCACAACAACGCAATGACTAAGAAAAAACATTTCAATTGGGATGAAATGACTGAGAATGAAGTGACCGGGGATGAAATGACTGAGGATGAAGTGACTCTGTATGAAATGACTGAGAATGAAGTGACTGAGGATGAAGTGACTCGGTATGAAATGACTGAGAATGAAATGACTGAGAATAAAGTGACCGGGGATGAAATGACTGAGGATGAAGTGACTCGGTATGAAATGACTGAGAATGAAGTGACCGGGGATGAAATGACTGAGAATGAAGTGGCGGGGATGAAATGACTGAGGATGATGTGACTCGGTATGAAATGACTGAGAATGAAGTGACCGGGGATAAAATGACTGAGAATAAAGTGACCGGGTATGAAATGACGAAGGATGAAGTGACCGGGGATGAAATGACTGTGGACGAAGTGACCGGGGTTAAGATGATTGAAGATGAAGTGACCGTGGATGAAATGACAGAGGATGAAGTGACCGGGGATGAAATGACTGAGGATGAAGTGACCGGGGATGAAATGACTGAGGATGAAGTGACCGGGGATAAAATGACTGAGGATGAAGTGACCGGGGATGAAATGACTGAGGATGAAGTGACCGGGGATGCAATGACGAAGGATGAAGTGACCGGGGATGAAATGACTGAGGATGAAAGGACCGGGTACGAAATGACGAAGGATGATGTGACCGGGTATGAAATGACTGAGGATGAAGTGACCGGGTATGAAATGACGACGGATGAAATGACTGAGAATGAAGTGACCGGGGATGAAATGACTGAGGATGAAGTGACCGGGTATGAAATGACGAAGGATGAAGTGACCGGGGATGAAATGAGTGAGGATGAAGTGACCGGGGATGAAATGACTGAGGATGAAGTGACCGGGGATGAAATGACTGAGTATGAAGTGACCGGGGTTGAAATGACTGAGGATGTAGTGACCGGGGATGAAATGACTGAGGATGAAGTGACCGGGTATGAAATGACTGAGGATGAAATGACAGGGGATGAAATGACCTGTCATCGTGTATTTAATTATCAATTTAAGTATATTGTTGTTGTTTTTTTAAGAATGAATGTATTGAACTAATTTGTCTCCTTCCAATTTGTTTGTATGTTGTTTTTAACATTAGGACAAACTTTGAGTGTGACGTCTCCTGAGTTCACGAGGAAGACAATAGAAGCTTATGGTATGTATATAATGCCTTATAAGAAAAGCGTTCTTCCAACAAAATTAACATTTTCAAAAGAAGAAAAATAATAATTTAAAACTGAGATAGGAGAAACTAATCAAAATGTGTGTAGATATTGACATGTTTGTGCTACACTCTTAAATTGATCTTTCAAGAAGTTATGTTTGTGCTACACTCTTAAATTGATCTTTCAAGAAGTTTAACTCCCTTCGCAAAGCATTTAATATCTCCTTGCTATTGCAATACCTTTGGAATGAGCAAAGTCACTTTTGTTTTCTCTTTCCTAGCTAAGTACAGAATCAATAGAAGAGATGCATGCAACGGTCTACTGAAAGTCTTGTCAACTTTACAAACGTGTGCTATTCTTGTACCAGAAAGGTAATTGAAATAATCTATACTTTATATAAGTTCAAATACCACTGATCTATCACGGGATCTCTTAAACTATCTGTACGTATCCGCATCAAATTTCGTACACAGGTTCCTTTGACCTCCTAGGTGCTTACTAAGAACGCTTGTTGACATCCTGACTGCCGCATGTTGACATGTACACATCCTGACTGCCGCATGTTGCCATATATACACATCCTGACTGCCGCATGTTGACATATATACACATCCTGACTGCCGCATGTTGACATATATACACATCCTGACTGCCGCATGTTGACATATATACACATCCTGACTGCCGCATGTTGACATGTACACATCCTGACTGCCGCATGTTGACATATATACACATCCTGACTGCCGCATGTTGACATATATACACATCCTGACTGCCGCATGTTGACATATATACACATCCTGACTGCCGCATGTTGACATATATACACATCCTGACTGCCGCATGTTGACATGTACACATCCTGACTGCCGCATGTTGACATATATACACATCCTGACTGCCGCATGTTGACATATATACACATCCTGACTGCCGCATGTTGACATATATACACATCCTGACTGCCGCATGTTGACATATATACACATCCTGACTGCCGCATGTTGACATATATACACATCCTGACTGCCGCATGTTGACATGTACACACATCCTGACTGCCGCATGTTGACATGTACACATCCTGACTGCCGCTTGTTGACATCCTGACTGCCGTTTGTTGACATCCTGACTGCCGCATGTTGACATGTACACATCCTGACTGCCGCTTGTTGACATGTACACATCCTGACTGCCGCATGTTGACATGTACACATCCTGACTGCCGCTTGTTGACATCCTGACTGCCGCTTGTTGACATCCTGACTGCCGCATGTTGACATGTACACATCCTGACTGCCGCATGTTGATATGTACACATCCTGACTGCCGCATGTTGACATGTACACATCCTGACTGCCGCATGTTGACATGTACACATCCTGACTGCCGCTTGTTGACATCCTGACTGCCGCTTGTTGACATCGTGACTGCCGCATGTTGACATGTACACATCCTGACTGCCGCTTGTTGACATGTACACATCCTGACTGCCGCATGTTAACATGTACACATCCTGACTGCCGCATGTTGACATGTACACATCCTGACTGCCGCATGTTGACATGTACACATCCTGACTGCCGCATGTTGACATGTACACATCCTGACTGCCGCATGTTGACATGCACACATCCTGACTGCCGCATGTTGACATGTACACATCCTGACTGCCGCAGTTCGAACAAAAATACACAATTTCTATTAGACCTTTTTATTTTATTGTCTGTATTTCCCCCAAAAGGTCGTAGAGGCTAATTGTGAAATATTTTTAAACTAGAAAGAATTCCGTATTTTTAAGACACATTTATGTTCGTGTTCATTTGTGTTCGTGTTCATTTGGTATTGCCTTACGTCATTTCCTCTTTCCTTTAGATGCGGTCGAATTATATAAAAAAAAAAAAAAACAATCCTAATAACATTACAAAGATAGATCTAGGGAGGGAGAGAGAGAGAGAGCAAGTACTGGTACATTGTAACACTGTCAAACAAACAAAAAAGAAAAGAATTTCTAATTCAAATAGCATTGAAAAGATAATTCTAGATATATTGTCATTTCGCTACATTCAGATATTGTCAAATAAGCGATTACAATTAATAAAACCGAATTGATATTGCTTTTTACCAAGCTTATATTCACTTACTCTGTCTGTCTGTCTGTCTGTCTGGTAAAAGGTTTGAACAATATTTTTGTCCCATTTCCCATTCTCGGATCAAGCTGAAACTTTACACAATTATTTATTGTACCTGATAAACTTAGGTCCTCCCGCGGCACGCTGTCTTCACAAAGATCTGCAACTGGCAATGTCAGAGGGCTTCTATCACCTGGTGTCCACTGTTATGAGGTTCTACATGAAAGTGTGGTGTCTGTTTGCGCTTTCCTCGTATTGGCCTCCAAGTCATCGCCACTCTTGGTATGCGTAGTTCATTTTGTCGGAGAGCATGTCCCGCAAACCTCATGCGACGCTCTGTCACAACCTCACTAAGTGGTCGACTGCCAGTTCGGCATAGGATTTCCTTGTTTGAGACCCGATCTATATACCTGTCTCCCAAAATCCGTCTCAGCCTTTAGTCTTTATGTTTCAAGTTTGCATAAAAAAAGTAAAGTTCCCCTTTCAGACCTTGAGGTCTATAGGGCAGATGATGTAAAGGTCATCTGTTTCTGTGGCATACGGTTAACAAGAGTGTCATGTGGCCAGCAAAACGACCAACCGCCTTTACTTTTCCCTAACTAATGTCAGGTACCCATTAGAGCTGGGTGGACTCGGAGGCGCCCGAAGATCCTGAAATTAAAAATCCCAGTCTTCACCAGGATTCGAACCCCGGTCCCCGGTTCGTAAGCCAAGCGCTTTACCGCTCAGCCACTGCGACTCAAGTTTGCATGCATCAATAAAAAAAAATTAATTATTGGTGTTTAATTATTTTGTTTGATATCGAAATAAGGGAAATAAATGCTACTAATGAGAGATGTGGATGTATACGTGGATTTAATTCCCTTATTAAGTTTCAACACATTTTTTTCTCCTTTGCAATTCATTTGATAAAAACATTGCAACTCTCACTCTAATGTTAACAAGCAAAATACAATAAATCCTAAAACAAAATCCTTTAAAAAAAACAAAGCCTATCCTAGGAGAACAATTCCGCACTTAAAACTATATCCTCAACAATGTAAAGGTTTTTCCCTCAATCAATAAAAAAAAAAATATATTACCAAGAATTATTAATTAATTGGTAAAATTTCAACCGATTCATGTTTTTAAAGTACAATCGTTTAAATTGCCATTTAATCCATATATTTAACCATATCTGTGAATGTGGATTGATTTTCCCTTGCTGGTATCAAACTAAAAAATTAATTACTAGTAATTAATTGACTAATTTGTTAATTTCTTGATTTATGTTTTGTCTATACCAATAAATAATTGTGCAAAGTTTCAACTTGATCCGTGAATGGGAGTGGCATTCTACTTCCTCTTCTAGCCAGCTTTAATACTGCTGAGCTGTCAGCTCTTTTGCAGACTGTCCCAAGGAAAAATAGTGTGCTGTTTTCTTCAGTTGTTCAGCACTGCCATACAGGGTGTTGGTTATGTTGGGCTGCAGTTGTAGTAGGGTCTGCCTAAGGTGGATTAGGAAGGGGCATTAAAAAAGGATATGGTTTACGGTTTCATAAGGGTAGGTGCAGTGTCTACAAAGGGGGAGTTATGTGGGATTTATTTTATTGAGATAGTAATTGAACAGAGGTGTGCGTCTTGTCCTTAGTTGGAAAATTGTAGATGGCTCTTTGAGTGGAGGAAGTTAATATTGTCCAGTTTGTTAGGCATGTTCATTTCTTTGTACATGGCTCTGTCTGTGTTTCCTGTTGCCCATTGGTTGACCAACTGCTCTTTGTGGTTGTTAATTAACATTGACCTTAGGGTGAGGTAGTTAACAGGTCTATCTGGTTGTTCCATAGATGATCCTGCCTTTAAATGCTTATCTGCCCTTTCATTTCCTATGACGCCAATGTGTCCAGGGATCCACTGCAATATGATGTTGATGTTTAATTTGGTCATCATCTGGTGTATTATCACTATTAGTGCTTTCAACTCTCTTGGGCTTTTTGAGGTGCTGCTGTTAAGTGCTTGAAGAGTGGATTGGGAGTCTGTAAAGAAAAACAATATCTGATGGTGATTGTATCCCTTTATATAATTAGTTCTCGACTGTCTCCAAAGCTATGGTAATTGCCTCAGTTTCGGCTTGGAAGTTTGAGCAGCAGTCGCAACAGGGTGCACTTATTTTAAAGTGTTTATTTTTATAATAAAGAATATACTTGATAACGCAGGCTGATAACTTCAAACAATTTAATGAACAATAAAAAGGGCACAGTCCTCTGTCGTCGCCAGCCTAGCGTCGTCCTCTCTAGTTCCTAATCCTACTCTTTTATTACTCGTCACATTACTTAGGAAATACCCGATTAACCTCAACTTCTACGCATCTTGTGTCATTACACTACACTGTGTGTTATTGTTTTGGCGGGCCGGATAGAACCACTTGGCGGGCCGAATTTGGCCCGCGTGCCGTATTTTGGGCATCAGTTAAAACGATGATAAATTTATATATAAAAAAAGCTTCTAAAATTATTTTTTTTCATTCTCTAGAATGATCGTAGTTAATTAATTTTGTTTTCTCTAAATATACTAAGCTAATGAGAGATAAGCATTGTCTAGAGCCTTCACTTTATTGATGCACAAACGCACTGAGCATGCTACAGTTAGAAAATATGTGTTAAAAAAAACATTACTAAAATTATTTCCATCCGAATCAATTTAGTATTGTTAGTTAAACTACACTTCATCTATTAAAAAGATAATGAAAATAATATTATGATGGATTTAAAAAAATTGTTTAATTGCATTATTATTACTGTAATTTAAAAAATATTATATTTGATTTACGGGATCATACACTATACTATACATTATAATAAATTGTTTTCATTTTTTTACTACAATACAAAAAAAGGGGTAATGAAGGCATTTCATCTTTTGAACTGTTAAAGAATATAGACATTAGGAAAGCAGACAAAAAAATACAAGATAACTAAATAAATATACTTAGAAGCTAAAGCCATAAAAAACTGAATTTTTGTTTTAAATAGAATATACCTACATTTAATCTTGAGACTATATTATCGTTCCAGGTTTTTTTTTTCCGAACGGATGTGCCCAATACCTGTCCCTGTATCAAGTGAAAATAGTGCTTCACAAGCAGAAAACTATAAAGAAACAACTACTAAAACTACTGCCACTTCAACAACTGCTCCCACTACTATTACTACACTAACTACAGCTCCCACTACCACTGCCACACCCACAACAACCACTCCCACAAGCACTGCTAAAACAACAACCACCACTCGCACAACTACTACTACACCGACAACCACCACTCCCACAAGCACTGCTAAAACAACAACCACCACTCGCACAACTACTACTACACCGACAACCACCACTCGCAAAACTACTGCCACACCAACAACCACTACTAAAACAACAATAAATACACCAACAACCACTACTCGAAAAACTACAGCAACAGCGACAATCACCACTCGCAAAACTACTACAACACCAACAACCACCACTCGCACAACTACTACTACACCGACAACCACCACTCGCAAAACTACTGCCACACCAACAACCACTACTAAAACAACAATAAATACACCAACAACCACTACTCGAAAAACTACAGCAACATCGACAATCACCGATCGCAAAACTACTACAACACCAACAACCACCACTCACACAACTACTACTACACCGACAACCACCACTCGCAAAACTACTGCCACACCAACAACCACTACTAAAACAACAATAAATACACCAACAACCACTACTCGAAAAACTACAGCAACATCGACAATCACCACTCGCAAAACTACTACAACACCAACAACCACAACTAGAACAACTATAAATACACCAAAAACCACCGCTCCCACCACTACTGCCACACCAACAACCACCGCTCCCACCACTACTGCCACACCAACAACCACCGCTCCCACCACTACTGCCACACCAACAACCACCGCTCCCACAACTACTGCCACACCAACAACCACCGCTCCCACCACTACTGCCACACCAACAACCACCGCTCCCACCACTACTGCCACACAAACAACCACCGCTCCCACCACTACTGCCACACCAACAACCACCGCTCCCACCACTACTGCCACACCAACAACCACCGCTCCCACCACTACTGCCACACCAACAACCACCGCTCCCACCACTACTGCCACACCAACAACCACCGCTCCCATCACTACTGCCACACCAACAGCCACCGCTCCCACCACTACTGCCACACCAACAACCACCGCTCCCACCACTACTGCCACACCAACAACCACCGCTCCCACCACTACTGCCACACCAACAACCACCGCTCCCACCACTACTGCCACACCAACAACCACCGCTCCCACCACTACTGCCACACCAACAACCACCGCTCCCACCACTACTGCCACACCAACAACCACCGCTCCCACCACTACTGCCACACCAACAACCACCGCTCCCACCACTACTGCCACACCAACAACCACCGCTCCCACCACTACTGCCACACCAACAACCACCGCTCCCACCACTACTGCCACACCAACAACCACCGCTCCCACCACTACTGCCACACCAACAACAACCACCGCTCCCACCACTACTGCCACACCAACAACAACCACCGCTCCCACCACTACTGCCACACCAACAACAACCACCGCTCCCACCACTACTGCCACACCAACAACAACCACCGCTCCCACCACTACTGCCACACCAACAACAACCACCGCTCCCACCACTACTGCCACACCAACAACCACCGCTCCCACCACTACTGCCACACCAACAACCACCGCTCCCACCACTACTGCCACACCAACAACCACCGCTCCCACCACTACTGCCACACCAACAACCACCGCTCCCACCACTACTGCCACACCAACAACCACCGCTCCCACCACTACTGCCACACCAACAACCACCGCTCCCACCACTACTGCCACACCAAAAACCACCGCTTCCACCACTACTGCCACACCAACAACCACCGCTCCCACCACTACTGCCACACCAACAACCACCGCTCCCACCACTACTGCCACACCAACAACCACCGCTCCCACCACTACTGCCACACCAACAACCACCGCTCCCACCACTACTGCCACACCAACAACCACCGCTCCCACCACTACTGCCACACCAACAACCACCGCTCCCACCACTACTGCCACACCAACAACCACCGCTCCCACCACTACTGCCACACCAACAACCACCGCTCCCACCACTACTGCCACACCAACAACCACCGCTCCCACCACTACTGCCACACCAACAACCACCGCTCCCACCACTACTGCCACACCAACAACCACCGCTCCCACCACTACTGCCACACCACAACAACCACCGCTCCCACCACTACTGCCACACCAACAACCACCGCTCCCACCACTACTGCCACACCACAACAACCACCGCTCCCACCACTACTGCCACACCAACAACCACCGCTCCCACCACTACTGCCACACCAGCAACAACCACCGCTCCCACCACTACTGCCACACCAACAACAACCACCGCTCCCACCACTACTGCCACACCAACAACAACCACCGCTCCCACCACTACTGCCACACCAACAACAACCACCGCTCCCACCACTACTGCCACACCAACAACAACCACCGCTCCCACCACTACTGCCACACCAACAACAACCACCGCTCCCACCACTACTGCCACACCAAAACAACCACCGCTCCCACCACTACTGCCACACCAACAACAACCACCGCTCCCACCACTACTGCCACACCAACAACCACCGCTCCCACCACTACTGCCACACCAACAACCACCGCTCCCACCACTACTGCCACACCAACAACCACCGCTCCCACCACTACTGCCACACCAACAACCACCGCTCCCACCACTACTGCCACACCAACAACCACCGCTCCCACCACTACTGCCACACCAACAACCACCGCTCCCACCACTACTGCCACACCAACAACCACCGCTCCCACCACTACTGCCACACCAACAACCACCGCTCCCACCACTACTGCCACACCAACAACCACCGCTCCCACCACTACTGCCACACCAACAACCACCGCTCCCACCACTACTGCCACACCAACAACCACCGCTCCCACCACTACTGCCACACCAACAACCACCGCTCCCACCACTACTGCCACACCAACAACCACCGCTCCCACCACTACTGCCACACCAACAACCACCGCTCCCACCACTACTGCCACACCAACAACAACCACCGCTCCCACCACTACTGCCACACCAACAACAACCACCGCTCCCACCACTACTGCCACACCAACAACAACCACCGCTCCCACCACTACTGCCACACCAACAACAACCACCGCTCCCACCACTACTGCCACACCAACAACAACCACCGCTCCCACCACTACTGCCACACCAACAACAACCAACGCTCCCACCACTACTGCCACACCAACAACAACCACCGCTCCCACCACTACTGCCACACCAACAACAACCACCGCTCCCACCACTACTGCCACACCAACAACAACCACCGCTCCCACCACTACTGCCACACCAACAACCACCGCTCCCACCACTACTGCCACACCAACAACCACCGCTCCCACCACTACTGCCACACCAACAACCACCGCTCCCACCACTACTGCCACACCAACAACCACCGCTCCCACCACTACTGCCACACCAACAACAACCACCGCTCCCACCACTACTGCCACACCAACAACAACCACCGCTCCCACCACTACTGCCACACCAACAACAACCACCGCTCCCACCACTACTGCCACACCAACAACAACCACCGCTCCCACCACTACTGCCACACCAACAACAACCACCGCTCCCACCACTACTGCCACACCAACAACAACCACCGCTCCCACCACTACTGCCACACCAACAACAACCACCGCTCCCACCACTACTGCCACACCAACAACAACCACCGCTCCCACCACTACTGCCACACAACAACAACCACCGCTCCCACCACTACTGCCACACCAACAACCACCGCTCCCACCACTACTGCCACACCAACAACCACCGCTCCCACCACTACTGCCACACCAACAACCACCGCTCCCACCACTACTGCCACACCAACAACACACCGCTCCCACCACTACTGCCACACCAACAACAACCACCGCTCCCACCACTACTGCCACACCAACAACCACCGCTCCCACCACTACTGCCACACCAACAACCACCGCTCCCACCACTACTGCCACACCAACAACCACCGCTCCCACCACTACTGCCACACCAACAACCACCGCTCCCACCACTACTGCCACACCAACAACCACCGCTCCCACCACTACTGCCACACCAACAACCACCGCTCCCACCACTACTGCCACACCAACAACCACCGCTCCCACCACTACTGCCACACCAACAACCACCGCTCCCACCACTACTGCCACACCAACAACCACCGCTCCCACCACTACTGCCACACCAACAACCACCGCTCCCACCACTACTGCCACACCAACAACCACCGCTCCCACCACTACTGCCACACCAACAACCACCGCTCCCACCACTACTGCCACACCAACAACCACCGCTCCCACCACTACTGCCACACCAACAACCACCGCTCCCACCACTACTGCCACACCAACAACCACCGCTCCCACCACTACTGCCACACCAACAACCACCGCTCCCACCACTACTGCCACACCAACAACCACCGCTCCCACCACTACTGCCACACCAACAACCACCGCTCCCACCACTACTGCCACACCAACAACCACCGCTCCCACCACTACTGCCACACCAACAACCACCGCTCCCACCACTACTGCCACACCAACAACCACCGCTCCCACCACTACTGCCACACCAACAACCACCGCTCCCACCACTACTGCCACACCAACAACCACCGCTCCCACCACTACTGCCACACCAACAACCACCGCTCCCACCACTACTGCCACACCAACAACCACCGCTCCCACCACTACTGCCACACCAACAACCACCGCTCCCACCACTACTGCCACACCAACAACCACCGCTCCCACCACTACTGCCACACCAACAACCACCGCTCCCACCACTACTGCCACACCAACAACCACCGCTCCCACCACTACTGCCACACCAACAACCACCGCTCCCACCACTACTGCCACACCAACAACCACCGCTCCCACCACTACTGCCACACCAACAACCACCGCTCCCACCACTACTGCCACACCAACAACCACCGCTCCCACCACTACTGCCACACCAACAACCACCGCTCCCACCACTACTGCCACACCAACAACCACCGCTCCCACCACTACTGCCACACCAACAACCACCGCTCCCACCACTACTGCCACACCAACAACCACCGCTCCCACCACTACTGCCACACCAACAACCACCGCTCCCACCACTACTGCCACACCAACAACCACCGCTCCCACCACTACTGCCACACCAACAACCACCGCTCCCACCACTACTGCCACACCAACAACCACCGCTCCCACCACTACTGCCACACCAACAACCACCGCTCCCACCACTACTGCCACACCAACAACCACCGCTCCCACCACTACTGCCACACCAACAACCACCGCTCCCACCACTACTGCCACACCAACAACCACCGCTCCCACCACTACTGCCACACCAACAACCACCGCTCCCACCACTACTGCCACACCAACAACCACCGCTCCCACCACTACTGCCACACCAACAACCACCGCTCCCACCACTACTGCCACACCAACAACCACCGCTCCCACCACTACTGCCACACCAACAACCACCGCTCCCACCACTACTGCCACACCAACAACCACCGCTCCCACCACTACTGCCACACCAACAACCACCGCTCCCACCACTACTGCCACACCAACAACCACCGCTCCCACCACTACTGCCACACCAACAACCACCGCTCCCACCACTACTGCCACACCAACAACAACCACCGCTCCCACCACTACTGCCACACCAACAACAACCAACGCTCCCACCACTACTGCCACACCAACAACCACCGCTCCCACCACTACTGCCACACCAACAAAACCACCGCTCCCACCACTACTGCCACACCAAAACAACCACCGCTCCCACCACTACTGCCACACCAACAACAACCAACGCTCCCACCACTACTGCCACACCAACAACCACCGCTCCCACCACTACTGCCACACCAACAACCACCGCTCCCACCACTACTGCCACACCAACAACCACCGCTCCCACCACTACTGCCACACCAACAACAACCAACGCTCCCACCACTACTGCCACACCAACAACAACCAACGCTCCCACCACTACTGCCACACCAACAACAACCACCGCTCCCACCACTACTGCCACACCAACAACCACCGCTCCCACCACTACTGCCACACCAACAACCACCGCTCCCACCACTACTGCCACACCAACAACCACCGCTCCCACCACTACTGCCACACCAACAACCACCGCTCCCACCACTACTGCCACACCAACAACCACCGCTCCCACCACTACTGCCACACCAACAACCACCGCTCCCACCACTACTGCCACACCAACAACCACCGCTCCCACCACTACTGCCACACCAACAACCACCGCTCCCACCACTACTGCCACACCAACAACCACCGCTCCCACCACTACTGCCACACCAACAACCACCGCTCCCACCACTACTGCCACACCAACAACCACCGCTCCCACCACTACTGCCACACCAACAACCACCGCTCCCACCACTACTGCCACACCAACAACAACCAACGCTCCCACCACTACTGCCACACCAACAACACCCAACGCTCCCACCACTACTGCCACACCAACAACCACCGCTCCCACCACTACTGCCACACCAACAACCACCGCTCCCACCACTACTGCCACACCAACAACCACCGCTCCCACCACTACTGCCACACCAACAACCACCGCTCCCACCACTACTGCCACACCAACAACCACCGCTCCCACCACTACTGCCACACCAACAACCACCGCTCCCACCACTACTGCCACACCAACAACCACCGCTCCCACCACTACTGCCACACCAACAACCACCGCTCCCACCACTACTGCCACACCAACAACCACCGCTCCCACCACTACTGCCACACCAACAACCACCGCTCCCACCACTACTGCCACACCAACAACCACCGCTCCCACCACTACTGCCACACCAACAACCACCGCTCCCACCACTACTGCCACACCAACAACCACCGCTCCCACCACTACTGCCACACCAACAACCACCGCTCCCACCACTACTGCCACACCAACAACCACCGCTCCCACCACTACTGCCACACCAACAACCACCGCTCCCACCACTACTGCCACACCAACAACCACCGCTCCCACCACTACTGCCACACCAACAACCACCGCTCCCACCACTACTGCCACACCAACAACCACCGCTCCCACCACTACTGCCACACCAACAACCACCGCTCCCACCACTACTGCCACACCAACAACCACCGCTCCCACCACTACTGCCACACCAACAACCACCGCTCCCACCACTACTGCCACACCAACAACCACCGCTCCCACCACTACTGCCACACCAACAACCACCGCTCCCACCACTACTGCCACACCAACAACCACCGCTCCCACCACTACTGCCACACCAACAACCACCGCTCCCACCACTACTGCCACACCAACAACCACCGCTCCCACCACTACTGCCACACCAACAACCACCGCTCCCACCACTACTGCCACACCAACAACCACCGCTCCCACCACTACTGCCACACCAACAACCACCGCTCCCACCACTACTGCCACACCAACAACCACCGCTCCCACCACTACTGCCACACCAACAACCACCGCTCCCACCACTACTGCCACACCAACAACCACCGCTCCCACCACTACTGCCACACCAACAACCACCGCTCCACCACTACTGCCACACAACAACCACCGCTCCCACCACTACTGCCACACCAACAACCACCGCTCCCACCACTACTGCCACACCAACAACCACCGCTCCCACCACTACTGCCACACCAACAACCACCGCTCCCACCACTACTGCCACACCAACAACCACCGCTCCCACCACTACTGCCACACCAACAACCACCGCTCCCACCACTACTGCCACACCAACAACCACCGCTCCCACCACTACTGCCACACCAACAACCACCGCTCCCACCACTACTGCCACACCAACAACCACCGCTCCCACCACTACTGCCACACCAACAACAACCACCGCTCCCACCACTACTGCCACACCAACAACCACCGCTCCCACCACTACTGCCACACCAACAACCACCGCTCCCACCACTACTGCCACACCAACAACCACCGCTCCCACCACTACTGCCACACCAACAACCACCGCTCCCACCACTACTGCCACACCAACAACCACCGCTCCCACCACTACTGCCACACCAACAACCACCGCTCCCACCACTACTGCCACACCAACAACCACCGCTCCCACCACTACTGCCACACCAACAACCACCGCTCCCACCACTACTGCCACACCAACAACCACCGCTCCCACCACTACTGCCACACCAACAACCACCGCTCCCACCACTACTGCCACACCAACAACCAACGCTCCCACCACTACTGCCACACCAACAACCAACGCTCCCACCACTACTGCCACACCAACAACCAACGCTCCCACCACTACTGCCACACCAACAACCAACGCTCCCACCACTACTGCCACACCAACAACCAACGCTCCCACCACTACTGCCACACCAACAACCAACGCTCCCACCACTACTGCCACACCAACAACCAACGCTCCCACCACTACTGCCACACCAACAACAACCAACGCTCCCACCACTACTGCCACACCAACAACAACCACCGCTCCCACCACTACTGCCACACCAACAACAACCACCGCTCCCACCACTACTGCCACACCAACAACAACCACCGCTCCCACCACTACTGCCACACCAAAACAACCACCGCTCCCACCACTACTGCCACACCAACAACAACCACCGCTCCCACCACTACTGCCACACCAACAACAACCACCGCTCCCACCACTACTGCCACACCAACAACAACCAAGCTCCCACCACTACTGCCACACCAACAACCACCACTCCCACCACTACTGCCACACCAACAACCACCGCTCCCACCACTACTGCCACACCAACAACCACCGCTCCCACCACTACTGCCACACCAACAACAACCAACGCTCCCACCACTACTGCCACACCAACAACCAACGCTCCCACCACTACTGCCACACCAACAACAACCAACGCTCCCACCACTACTGCCACACCAACAACCACCGCTCCCACCACTACTGCCACACCAACAACCACCGCTCCCACCACTACTGCCACACCAACAACCACCGCTCCCACCACTACTGCCACACCAACAACCACCGCTCCCACCACTACTGCCACACCAACAACCACCGCTCCCACCACTACTGCCACACCAACAACCACCGCTCCCACCACTACTGCCACACCAACAACCACCGCTCCCACCACTACTGCCACACCAACAACCACCGCTCCCACCACTACTGCCACACCAACAACCACCGCTCCCACCACTACTGCCACACCAACAACAACCACCGCTCCCACCACTACTGCCACACCAACAACAACCACCGCTCCCACCACTACTGCCACACCAACAACAACCACCGCTCCCACCACTACTGCCACACCAACAACAACCAACGCTCCCACCACTACTGCCACACCAACAACAACCAACGCTCCCACCACTACTGCCACACCAACAACCACCGCTCCCACCACTACTGCCACACCAACAAAACCACCGCTCCCACCACTACTGCCACACCAACAACCACCGCTCCCACCACTACTGCCACACCAAAACAACCACCGCTCCCACCACTACTGCCACACCAACAACAACCACCGCTCCCACCACTACTGCCACACCAACAACCACCGCTCCCACCACTACTGCCACACCAACAACCACCGCTCCCACCACTACTGCCACACCAACAACCACCGCTCCCACCACTACTGCCACACCAACAACAACCACCGCTCCCACCACTACTGCCACACAACAACAACCACCGCTCCCACCACTACTGCCACACCAACAACAACCACCGCTCCCACCACTACTGCCACACCAACAACAACCACCGCTCCCACCACTACTGCCACACCAACAACAACCACCGCTCCCACCACTACTGCCACACCAACAACAACCACCGCTCCCACCACTACTGCCACACCAACAACAACCACCGCTCCCACCACTACTGCCACACCAACAACAACCACCGCTCCCACCACTACTGCCACACAACAACAACCACCGCTCCCACCACTACTGCCACACCAACAACAACCACCGCTCCCACCACTACTGCCACACCAACAACAACCACCGCTCCCACCACTACTGCCACACCAACAACAACCACCGCTCCCACCACTACTGCCACACCAACAACAACCACCGCTCCCACCACTACTGCCACACCAACAACAACCACCGCTCCCACCACTACTGCCACACCAACAACCACCGCTCCCACCACTACTGCCACACCAACAACCACCGCTCCCACCACTACTGCCACACCAACAACCACCGCTCCCACCACTACTGCCACACCAACAACCACCGCTCCCACCACTACTGCCACACCAACAACCACCGCTCCCACCACTACTGCCACACCAACAACCACCGCTCCCACCACTACTGCCACACCAACAACCACCGCTCCCACCACTACTGCCACACCAACAACCACCGCTCCCACCACTACTGCCACACCAACAACCACCGCTCCCACCACTACTGCCACACCAACAACCACCGCTCCCACCACTACTGCCACACCAACAACCACCGCTCCCACCACTACTGCCACACCAACAACCACCGCTCCCACCACTACTGCCACACCAACAACCACCGCTCCCACCACTACTGCCACACCAACAACCACCGCTCCCACCACTACTGCCACACCAACAACCACCGCTCCCACCACTACTGCCACACCAACAACCACCGCTCCCACCACTACTGCCACACCAACAACCACCGCTCCCACCACTACTGCCACACCAACAACCACCGCTCCCACCACTACTGCCACACCAACAACCACCGCTCCCACCACTACTGCCACACCAACAACCACCGCTCCCACCACTACTGCCACACCAACAACCACCGCTCCCACCACTACTGCCACACCAACAACCACCGCTCCCACCACTACTGCCACACCAACAACCACCGCTCCCACCACTACTGCCACACCAACAACCACCGCTCCCACCACTACTGCCACACCAACAACCACCGCTCCCACCACTACTGCCACACCAACAACCACCGCTCCCACCACTACTGCCACACCAACAACCACCGCTCCCACCACTACTGCCACACCAACAACCACCGCTCCCACCACTACTGCCACACCAACAACCACCGCTCCCACCACTACTGCCACACCAACAACCACCGCTCCCACCACTACTGCCACACCAACAACCACCGCTCCCACCACTACTGCCACACCAACAACCACCGCTCCCACCACTACTGCCACACCAACAACCACCGCTCCCACCACTACTGCCACACCAACAACCACCGCTCCCACCACTACTGCCACACCAACAACCACCGCTCCCACCACTACTGCCACACCAACAACCACCGCTCCCACCACTACTGCCACACCAACAACCACCGCTCCCACCACTACTGCCACACCAACAACCACCGCTCCCACCACTACTGCCACACCAACAACCACCGCTCCCACCACTACTGCCACACCAACAACCACCGCTCCCACCACTACTGCCACACCAACAACCACCGCTCCCACCACTACTGCCACACCAACAACCACCGCTCCCACCACTACTGCCACACCAACAACCACCGCTCCCACCACTACTGCCACACCAACAACCACCGCTCCCACCACTACTGCCACACCAACAACCACCGCTCCCACCACTACTGCCACACCAACAACCACCGCTCCCACCACTACTGCCACACCAACAACCACCGCTCCCACCACTACTGCCACACCAACAACCACCGCTCCCACCACTACTGCCACACCAACAACCACCGCTCCCACCACTACTGCCACACCAACAACCACCGCTCCCACCACTACTGCCACACCAACAACCACCGCTCCCACCACTACTGCCACACCAACAACCACCGCTCCCACCACTACTGCCACACCAACAACCACCGCTCCCACCACTACTGCCACACCAACAACCACCGCTCCCACCACTACTGCCACACCAACAACCACCGCTCCCACCACTACTGCCACACCAACAACCACCGCTCCCACCACTACTGCCACACCAACAACAACCACCGCTCCCACCACTACTGCCACACCAACAACAACCACCGCTCCCACCACTACTGCCACACCAACAACAACCACCGCTCCCACCACTACTGCCACACCAACAACAACCACCGCTCCCACCACTACTGCCACACCAACAACAACCACCGCTCCCACCACTACTGCCACACCAACAACCACCGCTCCCACCACTACTGCCACACCAACAACAACCACCGCTCCCACCACTACTGCCACACCAACAACCACCGCTCCCACCACTACTGCCACACCAACAACCACCGCTCCCACCACTACTGCCACACCAACAACCACCGCTCCCACCACTACTGCCACACCAACAACCACCGCTCCCACCACTACTGCCACACCAACAACCACCGCTCCCACCACTACTGCCACACCAACAACCACCGCTCCCACCACTACTGCCACACCAACAACCACCGCTCCCACCACTACTGCCACACCAACAACCACCGCTCCCACCACTACTGCCACACCAACAACCACCGCTCCCACCACTACTGCCACACCAACAACCACCGCTCCCACCACTACTGCCACACCAACAACCACCGCTCCCACCACTACTGCCACACCAACAACCACCGCTCCCACCACTACTGCCACACCAACAACCACCGCTCCCACCACTACTGCCACACCAACAACCACCGCTCCCACCACTACTGCCACACCAACAACCACCGCTCCCACCACTACTGCCACACCAACAACCACCGCTCCCACCACTACTGCCACACCAACAACCACCGCTCCCACCACTACTGCCACACCAACAACCACCGCTCCCACCACTACTGCCACACCAACAACCACCGCTCCCACCACTACTGCCACACCAACAACCACCGCTCCCACCACTACTGCCACACCAACAACCACCGCTCCCACCACTACTGCCACACCAACAACCACCGCTCCCACCACTACTGCCACACCAACAACCACCGCTCCCACCACTACTGCCACACCAACAACCACCGCTCCCACCACTACTGCCACACCAACAACCACCGCTCCCACCACTACTGCCACACCAACAACCACCGCTCCCACCACTACTGCCACACCAACAACCACCGCTCCCACCACTACTGCCACACCAACAACCACCGCTCCCACCACTACTGCCACACCAACAACCACCGCTCCCACCACTACTGCCACACCAACAACCACCGCTCCCACCACTACTGCCACACCAACAACCACCGCTCCCACCACTACTGCCACACCAACAACCACCGCTCCCACCACTACTGCCACACCAACAACCACCGCTCCCACCACTACTGCCACACCAACAACCACCGCTCCCACCACTACTGCCACACCAACAACCACCGCTCCCACCACTACTGCCACACCAACAACCACCGCTCCCACCACTACTGCCACACCAACAACCACCGCTCCCACCACTACTGCCACACCAACAACCACCGCTCCCACCACTACTGCCACACCAACAACCACCGCTCCCACCACTACTGCCACACCAACAACCACCGCTCCCACCACTACTGCCACACCAACAACCACCGCTCCCACCACTACTGCCACACCAACAACCACCGCTCCCACCACTACTGCCACACCAACAACCACCGCTCCCACCACTACTGCCACACCAACAACCACCGCTCCCACCACTACTGCCACACCAACAACCACCGCTCCCACCACTACTGCCACACCAACAACCACCGCTCCCACCACTACTGCCACACCAACAACCACCGCTCCCACCACTACTGCCACACCAACAACCACCGCTCCCACCACTACTGCCACACCAACAACCACCGCTCCCACCACTACTGCCACACCAACAACCACCGCTCCCACCACTACTGCCACACCAACAACCACCGCTCCCACCACTACTGCCACACCAACAACCACCGCTCCCACCACTACTGCCACACCAACAACCACCGCTCCCACCACTACTGCCACACCAACAACCACCGCTCCCACCACTACTGCCACACAAACAACCAACGCTCCCACCACTACTGCCACACCAACAACCAACGCTCCCACCACTACTGCCACACCAACAACAACCACCGCTCCCACCACTACTGCCACACCAACAACAACCACCGCTCCCACCACTACTGCCACACCAACAACAACCACCGCTCCCACCACTACTGCCACACCAACAACAACCACCGCTCCCACCACTACTGCCACACCAACAACCACCGCTCCCACCACTACTGCCACACCAACAACCACCGCTCCCACCACTACTGCCACACCAACAACCACCGCTCCCACCACTACTGCCACACCAACAACCACCGCTCCCACCACTACTGCCACACCAACAACCACCGCTCCCACCACTACTGCCACACCAACAACCACCGCTCCCACCACTACTGCCACACCAACAACCACCGCTCCCACCACTACTGCCACACCAACAACCACCGCTCCCACCACTACTGCCACACCAACAACCACCGCTCCCACCACTACTGCCACACCAACAACCACCGCTCCCACCACTACTGCCACACCAACAACCACCGCTCCCACCACTACTGCCACACCAACAACCACCGCTCCCACCACTACTGCCACACCAACAACCACCGCTCCCACCACTACTGCCACACCAACAACCACCGCTCCCACCACTACTGCCACACCAACAACCACCGCTCCCACCACTACTGCCACACCAACAACCACCGCTCCCACCACTACTGCCACACCAACAACCACCGCTCCCACCACTACTGCCACACCAACAACCACCGCTCCCACCACTACTGCCACACCAACAACCACCGCTCCCACCACTACTGCCACACCAACAACCACCGCTCCCACCACTACTGCCACACCAACAACCACCGCTCCCACCACTACTGCCACACCAACAACCACCGCTCCCACCACTACTGCCACACCAACAACCACCGCTCCCACCACTACTGCCACACCAACAACCACCGCTCCCACCACTACTGCCACACCAACAACCACCGCTCCCACCACTACTGCCACACCAACAACCACCGCTCCCACCACTACTGCCACACCAACAACCACCGCTCCCACCACTACTGCCACACCAACAACCACCGCTCCCACCACTACTGCCACACCAACAACCACCGCTCCCACCACTACTGCCACACCAACAACCACCGCTCCCACCACTACTGCCACACCAACAACAACCACCGCTCCCACCACTACTGCCACACCAACAACCACCGCTCCCACCACTACTGCCACACCAACAACCACCGCTCCCACCACTACTGCCACACCAACAACCACCGCTCCCACCACTACTGCCACACCAACAACAACCAACGCTCCCACCACTACTGCCACACCAACAACACCACCGCTCCCACCACTACTGCCACACCAACAACCACCGCTCCCACCACTACTGCCACACCAACAACCACCGCTCCCACCACTACTGCCACACCAACAACCACCGCTCCCACCACTACTGCCACACCAACAACCACCGCTCCCACCACTACTGCCACACCAACAACCACCGCTCCCACCACTACTGCCACACCAACAACCACCGCTCCCACCACTACTGCCACACCAACAACCACCGCTCCCACCACTACTGCCACACCAACAACCACCGCTCCCACCACTACTGCCGCACCAACAACCACCGCTCCCACCACTACTGCCACACCAACAACCACCGCTCCCACCACTACTGCCACACCAACAACCACCGCTCCCACCACTACTGCCACACCAACAACCACCGCTCCCACCACTACTGCCACACCAACAACCACCGCTCCCACCACTACTGCCACACCAACAACCACCGCTCCCACCACTACTGCCACACCAACAACCACCGCTCCCACCACTACTGCCACACCAACAACCACCGCTCCCACCACTACTGCCACACCAACAACCACCGCTCCCACCACTACTGCCACACCAACAACCACCGCTCCCACCACTACTGCCACACCAACAACCACCGCTCCCACCACTACTGCCACACCAACAACCACCGCTCCCACCACTACTGCCACACCAACAACCACCGCTCCCACCACTACTGCCACACCAACAACCACCGCTCCCACCACTACTGCCACACCAACAACCACCGCTCCCACCACTACTGCCACACCAACAACCACCGCTCCCACCACTACTGCCACACCAACAACCACCGCTCCCACCACTACTGCCACACCAACAACCACCGCTCCCACCACTACTGCCACACCAACAACCACCGCTCCCACCACTACTGCCACACCAACAACCACCGCTCCCACCACTACTGCCACACCAACAACCACCGCTCCCACCACTACTGCCACACCAACAACCACCGCTCCCACCACTACTGCCACACCAACAACCACCGCTCCCACCACTACTGCCACACCAACAACCACCGCTCCCACCACTACTGCCACACCAACAACCACCGCTCCCACCACTACTGCCACACCAACAACCACCGCTCCCACCACTACTGCCACACCAACAACCACCGCTCCCACCACTACTGCCACACCAACAACCACCGCTCCCACCACTACTGCCACACCAACAACCACCGCTCCCACCACTACTGCCACACCAACAACCACCGCTCCCACCACTACTGCCACACCAACAACCACCGCTCCCACCACTACTGCCACACCAACAACCACCGCTCCCACCACTACTGCCACACCAACAACCACCGCTCCCACCA
Source organism: Biomphalaria sudanica (assembly GCA_036873155.1). NCBI lineage: Eukaryota > Metazoa > Mollusca > Gastropoda > Planorbidae > Biomphalaria > Biomphalaria sudanica. Next base: position 1,671 of record JAZGLO010001666.1, on the reverse strand, counting down.
CTACTGCCACACCAACAACCACCGCTCCCACCACTACTGCCACACCAACAACAACCACCGCTCCCACCACTACTGCCACACCAACAACCACCGCTCCCACCACTACTGCCACACCAACAACCACCGCTCCCACCACTACTGCCACACCAACAACCACCGCTCCCACCACTACTGCCACACCAACAACCACCGCTCCCACCACTACTGCCACACCAACAACCACCGCTCCCACCACTACTGCCACACCAACAACCACCGCTCCCACCACTACTGCCACACCAACAACCACCGCTCCCACCACTACTGCCACACCAACAACCACCGCTCCCACCACTACTGCCACACCAACAACCACCGCTCCCACCACTACTGCCACACCATCAACCACCGCTCCCACCACTACTGCCACACCAACAACCAACGCTCCCACCACTACTGCCACACTAACAACCAACGCTCCCACCACTACTGCCACACCAACAACCAACGCTCCCACCACTACTGCCACACCAACAACCAACGCTCCCACCACTACTGCCACACCAACAACCAACGCTCCCACCACTACTGCCACACCAACAACCAACGCTCCCACCACTACTGCCACACCAACAACCAACGCTCCCACCACTACTGCCACACCAACAACAACCAACGCTCCCACCACTACTGCCACACCAACAACAACCACCGCTCCCACCACTACTGCCACACCAACAACAACCACCGCTCCCACCACTACTGCCACACCAACAACAACCACCGCTCCCACCACTACTGCCACACCAAGAACAACCACCGCTCCCACCACTACTGCCACACCAACAACAACCACCGCTCCCACCACTACTGCCACAGCAACAACAACCACCGCTCCCACCACTACTGCCACACCAACAACAACCAATGCTTTCACCACTACTGCCACACCAACAACCACCACTCCCACCACTACTGCCACACCAACAACCACCGCTCCCACCACTACTGCCACACCAACAACCACCGCTCCTACCACTACTGCCACACCAACAACAACCAACGCTCCCACCACTACTGCCACACCAACAACCAACGCTCCCACCACTACTGCCACACCAACAACAACCAACGCTCCTACCACTACTGCCACACCAACAACCACCGCTCCCACCACTACTGCCACACCAACAACCACCGCTCCCACCACTACTGCCACACCAACAACCACCGCTCCCACCACTACTGCCACACCAACAACCACCGCTCCCACCTCTACTGCCAAACCAACAACCACCGCCCCCACCACTACTGCCACACCAACAACCACCGCTCCCACCACTACTGCCACACCAACAACCACCGCTCCCACCACTACTGCCACACCAACAACCACCGCTCCCACCACTACTGCCACACCAACAACCACCGCTCCCACCACTACTGCCACACCAACAACAACCACCGCTCCCACCACTACTGCCACACCAACAACAACCACCGCTCCCACCACTACTGCCACACCAACAACAACCACCGCTCCCACCACTACTGCCACACCAACAACAACCAACGCTCCCACCACTACTGCCACACCAACAACAACCAACGCTCCCACCACTACTGCCACACTAACAACCAACGCTCCCACCACTACTGCCACACCAACAAAACCAACGCTCCCACCACTAC
>JAZGLO010001665.1:245000-400000 GCA_036873155.1 Biomphalaria sudanica | reverse complement strand
TTGATGAAAGCGGTAGAAAAGCCTTAAATGCTTTCGAACCATTATCTTATCTTATATAATACAGAAGTTTCTTCAAAAAAAAAGATGATTACGTCCTACGCGTCATGCATTCAGTCATGCATATTAACCAATGACTTAAATTCTGTCAAGTCACTGGTTTTCATGGCTAGCTCAGGCAACCCATTCCATGCTCTAGTAGCACTAGAGAAGAAGGAGCATTTGTACAAATTTGTCCTAGCATATGGAAGGAGGAATGTGCCTTTATCTTTGTGTCTTTCAGAGTGTTTTATTAAATTTTGTTTTTGTATTTGAAGATTATGGTTCAGTGTTTTATGTATAATTGCTACTTTACTTTTGCGTCTTCTGTCCTGAAGGCTTTCTAAATTTAGTAATTTTATCAAAGGTGTTACTCTAGTCAAATGTGAATATTCGTTTGTTATGAATCTCACTGCTCTATTTTTGTTCCAGTTTCTTAATGTTTTCTTGAGTTGAGGGGTCCCAAACAGAGGATGCATATTCTATTATTGGCCTAACCAAGGTTAAATCTCAGAGCCATACAAAAGTTTGATGAGAACCACTGCTTTATAAACATCGATTGTTGTTGCGTGATACTAAGCCTAGATACTAAGACCCTAAGTATTACCATTCAAATTAGCACTTACCTAGGTCTACTATTGTTATGAATTTATGGGTCCTTTTAATCAGGACAGGTCTTAGGTCGATTCGACCGATTGCCTAGACCCCTCTATTTTAAAATTTAGCCTAGCACTATCAGTCATGTCTCTTGTGACAGTCCAAGATGTAGAAGTGAAAGGGTTAACAAATTTAGTGTATCGTAGTAAAGTAATTAAAACTTTCCCCTTTCCGACCTTGTGGTCTATAGGGCAGATGATGCAAAGTTCATCTGATTCTGTGGCCCAAGGTTAACAAAGAATTCATGTGGCCAGCAAAACGACCAACCGCCTTTACTTTTCCCCAACTAACGTCAGGTAGTGACTAGAGACATTAGAGCATGGTGGACTCAGAGGCGCCCGAAGATCCTGATGTTAAAAATCCCAGTCATCACCAGGATTCGAACCCCGTACCCCGGTTCGGTAGCCAAGCGCTTTACCGCTCAGCCACCGCACATTCATAGCTCTAATAAACCCCACTGGAGCCTTTTACGTTTATGCTCCTCTAACACTTTTCATTAATGATACCTACTGATAGGTGCAGTATTTCACGTGACCCTGCCGTGACCTGCATATTTGCCACATCAGGTGTAGACAAAGTAGTTCTAGGTAAGAACTTTCGACGTCAACACTTTTCTTTGGGCTTCAAATGCGTGTCGCGCGACCTTCGTGAGATCTCTCCAGATGTTTTCTTAGAAACCAATTTATGACGTCTGCTCTCCCTAATGCTAGTGAGAGCTAAATGTTGCGCGAGTTAACGCCTCCTGACACCTCTATTACAAAAAAAAGATCGCCTGCGATCATCCCAACTACGGGATATGTGTCAGACTCAGTGTAGCTGCAGAACAGTGATGCTCAAACTAATTCGACCAGCGGGCCATTTTAACTTTCGACATTCGACACGCTTGACGCGGGCCACGTCAACAAAAAGGTAAAAAAATTGAAATCAAAATTCACCTGAAACTATTTGGAACTATTGGATTAAGTATTTACATTAATTAATTAATGGGATATTTAAAGTCTATCATTTTTTACGCGTCTTAAAATGGCTTCATTTCTCTAGTTTAAAATGTGAGCAACAGTGTAGATACCTTTACCAGCAACTTATTTTCTTATCTCTTTTTTTTGTGGTAAATATTCCCTCCAATCTCTAGACGTAATTTAATCATTCTTTTATACTCGGCTTAAACCATGACCGCCTTCATATTTGTTCCATAGTGTTGTTGTTTTTGTAACAGACATACGTTTTCTATACAAAACAAATATGTTGGCTTATTATCATGTTCCACACACACAAAAAAGATCTATTTCCTTTTCCTGGTAGTTTCTACATTGAGAGTTTCATTTCACAGGCTCATACTCTTTAAAGGTCATGGTGACCAATTCACCAGAGAAACAAGGTCAGGGCCCTAACGAAAGTAATAATTCATTTTCAACTTTTTTGAAGGGTGGAGGATTTTCTACTTTTTGTGCCGACATTTCGGTGGGCCGGATGGAACCACGTCGGGGGCCGGTTCTGGCCCGCGGGCCGTACTTTGGGCATCACTGCTGAAGAACATTGTCCACACTAGCCTCCTTGTTATTTATTAGTTTGTCGTGCTAGCGTATACAAAATATTGAGTGCGGACACCTTTGATGGAAGCTTTAGAGGAGGTTTATATTCCACGTCTTAAAGCCATACAAGAGTGTGGTGAGGATCTCTGTTTTCTATAAAGAAGTCTCGTCCTATTATTAAAGTGTAATATGACAGCATTATGATCAAACTAATGCTAGAACTAATAGCACACCACCTTCACCTATCCCTTAGTCTCACAGACTGTTGGGGGGCACAACAGATGATCTGTTGACTATCTTTATTCATTACTTTTATGTTTTTGCCTTGATTAGAATCTCTATTTTATGACAGGCAGATCCATTCTGTACTATTATTGCCTCTTCTTATAAAGGTTTTTATTTGCAAACACCGAGGACCATAGCAAATGGCCACACAGCCTTAGAGAGGTTTTTTTTTTTTGTTTGACCGCTGTCAGCAGGTCATCGTGGGGCCCAACTGACTGTGTGATCCTGTTTCAAATCTATTCAGTTGGGGTACACATTTTTATACCTAGCATTCTTCTTGCTTGCTTACTTAATCCTGTGCAATTCCCAGGGGAGCATAGGGCCGCAACCACACCTCTCCAACACTAAAGTAATGATGAAAGTAGAAGATCAGTACCTAAACATTTCTTCAGCCTGAGTGAAAAATTCTACATAAAAAAAACTTCTATTCATATATGTTAAAAAAATTATTTCACTATATTAATGCAACATTACATATAAACAAGTGTTTATAATTGAAAAATCTATCGCAAAATAAATGTCAGCCAACTGTAAAGAGAAAGTGACCCAAGGACATCTGTGGTGACCATAATAAGTTAAGTCAACACAGATAGATCAGACCATACCATCTAGTTCAGATTTGGGACATGGCCATCATAAAGTCACGAGAAACACTTTCTCTCTACAGCCAAGCACTTTATTTCAAAGTTGTCTTTCCGCGAGTCTTTTTTTTTATATTAAATTTAACTCGATAGGTGGCGCTAGAATGGCATGTTTCATTCCAGTGACATATATTCATCTAATAAAACTTCATACATCCTTTTACTTAATAATACTCTTTTTAGCGGCCCCCGAAAGGGGAAAAGACGCTATTAGTTTTGTGCGAAATGTCTGTCCGTCTGTCCGTCCGTCCCGTTTAGATCTCGTAAACAAGAAAATATATTGAAAAACCGACATCACAATATTTTAGACCATTCAAAGTTCTGATGCAACGGCTACTTTTTTTTTCTGAAAGCGAAAAAATCTAATTTTTAAAATCAGTTATGCAAGCAGTTTTTTAAAGAGAAAAAGCTAATAAGTATGCATTATAAGTTAGACCCAAGTTAAAACGAATAGTAATCTTGTAAACGTCATTGCGGAAATGTCTAATATACTCATGGGAACAACATAAGAGATTGATACTCTTCAAAACAATTAGATATATTATAAGACTTTACTTTGTTTTTTAACTAATGTTGGGTACCCATTAGAGGAGTATGAATTTTAAGGCCCCTAAAGATCCCGAAAGTAAAAATCCTAGTCTTCATCAGGATTCAAACACGGGACACCAGTTAGCCTCCACGCCTCTGTTATCAGCTTATAACGATTGTATATTCATAAGCTTTGCTTAAATGAATCTTTTCTGTTGGTATAAATAAACCAACACCACATCAAAGCAATAGTCCTGAAATATAAGTAGCAAAATACTTAAGAAATATCTATTAAGCCAAAGTGGAAAAATGAAAACAACTGACAACTGTGTACAACTAAAACTATGAAATATGAAATGTTTATTGAAACAGTTCAAGTCTTTAATTCATCAATGTACAAACACACATCCGCCTACTTGTCAGACTTTAAATTTGTTTTGGTTTTTGAAACTCATGCTTTCATTAGTTAACCAAAAGGTTTTTGTAGGTCTAGTAATACAGAATTAGACACCAACAAAAACTTCACATCTGCTTTCCAGTAAAATTAAAGCCGTATTCTTTTCTAGTGGTGTCTGTATTTTTATAGGGTTGTGGACATCGGACACTAAATGCTGAGGCTGAACGAAGAGTTCAAGCTTTTTTAGCGTTAATGCTACAGAAATATTCAGGATGTCATATACCAGAAAAAGAAGACACATCACTTTGTACTTTTACAAATCAATAATCTGGCTGGTAAGAGGTTGATATATATATACAATAGTACTATACTGATTACTCTATATGTCCCCCAGAGAGCCCCGCGCTCATGGGACTCAACGCTTTTAGTGGTGCTACGTTTCTCCCTCAAAAGCTGCGGGCTCACTCCCCATTGATCTCAGACAGACAACATGTTATACCACCTTTAAGAAGAACATAAAGACCTATTTGTTTAAAACTTTTTTAGAGAAGTTTCTGATTACTGTTGTCGTGTTTGTGTTTGTAATGTTATTACAGCGCCTTGTGCCTACATTTTGTTTGTTAACAGCGCTTTATAAATACAATTATTAATTATTATTATTAAGAGAGAAAAGCTGAGCAGGTTTGACCATACTGTAAGATAGGACTCACTGCTTGACTATCAGAAGTCAGCCTTCATTGGAAAGTGAAGGGAGCAAGAAGAAGGGTCGTTCAAAAAAAAAAAAGTTGGCTGGATATCATAGAACAGCGGTTCTCAACCTTTTATGCTCGGCGACCCCTTTTTACAATCCCCCACTCTGTAATGAGTTGAGATAAACAGATTGATGGTGTGACAACTCGTGTATGAGCCCAGCTGTCACCACTGGAATATAAGTATAGCATTATCAAGTTCAACTGATTATTAAGAATGTTAAGGAATGCCAACATTGTGTGACTTTCAAGGTTTTAAAAAACAATACTGTAGATGCGTAATTTTTTTTTTTAGAAATAAATAAAACAAAAATAATTAAGAAATAGAAATACGGCTTATAGAGTTCTTATTTATATGTAATTACATGCTTCGGACGCGAGGTACTGTGGCTGAGCGGTAATGTGCTTGCGCATTGAACTGGGGTCCTTGGCTCGAATCCTGGTGGTGACTGGGATCTTTGGGTGCCTTTAAGTCCACCCAGCTCTAATGGGTATCTGACAGTAGTTGAGGGAAAAGTAAAGGCGGTTGGTCGTTGTGCTGGCCACATGACACTCGCTTTTCTACGAAATTCGTTAGAGCCGATTTCGAGATCTATTTCTAGCATTTGCTTTCATGCAGGATTGATTTGTTTCATTGAATGTTCGACCTAAATAAATAATTTCTAAAACAAAAAAGTTAAATGTTACTTTCTTAAACAGATAATGTGCACATTATTCGTTTAAATACCTCTACTCAACTCGTTAATTCATGGGAACTAAAACTTGTATGGACGAGGATCTCGAAAGCAAGTCTAAGAATTTTCCTAGACATTTAAGAGTTACATCTTTACATTGTTGGGAAAAGAATTACTAGCTCTTTGGCTATACTGGGAAAACTTTCATTCGATCGCAATTTTTCAAAGAATTAGTATAAATCAATTTTGCTTCTTGACTAGACAATATTTATCATGAAAAAAATAGAAACAAGTAACTAGTAATTCCTTATTTTGTTAAATAGAAAAAAGGAAAACCATTATGTCAGTATTCATAGATATGGCTTAATTTGTTGGGTTTAGTCTCCTTAAAATATGACAACACTATTTCTTGATCACGTTGTATCCGATCAATCTGATGCTTTAAACAATTATTTAATGTCCTAAAAAAACAACTTGAATCAATAAACACAACTACTGTATTAAATGTTGGCAATACTCAGCATTAACAAATATAGAATAAGGGAAATAACCTTCTCATTATTGGCTGATAGAGTTTTAAGGACGGAGTTGGGTTTTTTTTTTACATTTCGCTTGTAAGCTTTCCAGTCAAAAAACATTAAAAAAAAGGATGTAACGTAGACTCTAGATACCTTTAAACAATTAATTAATGTACCTGGAAAAAACTTGAATCAATAAACACAAATACTCAATTAATTATTGGTAATTACTTATTTTGTAAGGTGTAGAATAAGGGAAATAGCTTATTCATATTGGCAGATAGAGTTTTAAGGACGGTGTTTACTCCCCTTAGATAGCATTTCCTTTTCTAATTTTTTTTTTTTTTTAGATTTTGTTTGTAAGCTTTCCCTATATCTCTAAATAATGTAGACCTTATCTCCACTATTTGATGTCAAATAGTAACAATAATTATCATTAATTAATAGACTAAAGGATAATTAGATTAATGTTTTGTTATTTACAATATAATTTCATTTGTATCACCACGAGGTACGTGTAATGGTGCGCACGAGTTATGTATGTACGAGCAAATGTATGTCAATAGGGTTAAATCGATTCAGATTTATAACGAACGAATGTATGTAAAATGTTTGAAGCTTTATTTTCATTAAGCAATGAAGTGAATAAACAATCGTCTCTTTGTTAACGTGTAAAGTTTTCTGCAATCAGTTGAATATAGAATTAGATTTAGCCTTGGTAAATAAAAACATTACGAGATTTTCAGCACCGCACATGTGTGACCTTCGCTATGTCTCATGAAAACATTGATATATGACCTATATGCCCGAAGCTCTAATACTTTCATAGAGTTGGCCAACTTATTTTTTGAGGGTCTTTTATTTGTTGTAGGGCTACTTTACATACGTTTGTTAATGCCAATTTTATCTAGATTGGTCAAACGGTTTTGATTTCAATTGGAGACATACATACATACATACATATATACATACATACATACATACAAACATAAATACATACATACGTTAGTACATACATGCATACATACATACATACATACAAAAATAAATACATACATACATTAGTACATACATACATACATACATACATTGAAACATACATACGTACGCCTTGCTTTCTGCTTTATATTATTAATGTATTTTTATTCTAGATCTTGCGATTTATAGGGCAGATGATGTTAAATTATCTGTCTCTTTGGCCTAAAGGTTAACAAGCAGGGTGTCATGTGGCCAGCAAAATGACCAACCTTCTTCACTTTCCCCAATTAAATCCAGGTATCCATTTGAGTTGTGCCGACTCAGGAGTGCCCCTAAAAATATTCAAAATCCCAGTCTTCTACGAAATTCAAACCCAGGACACCAGGTGGCTAGCATAATGACCAATCGTCTTTACTTGTCCGCAACTCACGTCAGATACCCATTATTGCTAGGTGGACCTAAGAGATCGTGAAATTAAAATGCCAGTCTTTACCAAATATTGTTAAAATTGTTGTAAAAAAATTTCTTGAAAGAGGTCGTTACTAAATTTAGTGTTACGACATAACTGTACATAACAGTAAAAAAGATATTTCGCTCATTAAATACATTCCAAGATGATATTTTCTTTTTCCATACTGAAACTTTAGTCATCCACTGCAATGTATGCCTCCACGTGTTGTTTGTGAGATCTATAAGAAGCCTGGAATGTTTCGCTGCATACTTGACAGGTCATTCTACCTTTGACTACCATATTTATTAGAGCAATAATGGTCGTGCAGAATGCGTCCTGGACTGTCGTCTCGACGGTCCTGGATCCAAACTTTGTAAAAGCCATATCCCAGCCAACCTGCAAGAAATCTGGCCAGGAATGCAAAACGCATCAATTTGGAATAAACGTCCAATGCTCTTAAAACTTTTAACTTCATTATTAAAATGTACAATTTTTCGCTTTCAGAAAAGAAAAAAAAGTATCCAATGCATCAGAACTTTGAAGGATCTAATATGTCATGATGTCGGATTTTCTCGTTTACGAGATCTAAACAAGACGGACGGACAGACCGCGCAAAACTTATAGCGGTTTCCAAAATGTATGTAAATTGAAAAAGGCGTTTTTTTTATATGTAAATGTTCAAAGCGCCCCTCTTACTTCTATGTTCTATGACTTCATATTTTGCAATTCAAATTATTGTGTGTAGTATTTTTTTTTCTCTTCTGCGCATGCGTGACCTAGTCTAATGTAATAAGTGCGCAACATCGAGATATTGGGCCACGTCACAACTATAGCGAACGAATGTATGTAAAAATGCTTTAGAAAACAAAAATGAAAGTTAATTTGATTAAAATATGACATGAATGGACTATATTTAGTATGTCTAAATGTCTCAGGACGTCTAAATTCGCAAATATATCGAACACGTTTATATAAAAATGCTTTTGAAACACAAATTTGAAGGTTAATTTTATTAAATAATAAAATGAATGGACTATATTTTGTATTTGTATATGTTAAAGTAAAAAAAAACAACCACTATCTTTGTAAAGTGTAGTTCTAAAAATTAGATTTAGATCTAGATCCTTTCGATCTTGTCTCATGTAAACATGTCTATAATGACCATAGATCTGAAATAGTAATACTTTCAAAGAGTTGGACAACTTTATTTGTAGTGTCTTATGCTTGTTTTAGGGCTACTTTGCATACGCTACGATTCCAGTTAATACACAAGAAGCATGTATGCCAAGTTTTATTAAGAATGGTCAAATTGTTTTGATTTATTTGAAGGACATACACCCATACATACTATCATACATAGGCCTACATACGTACATACATACATACACACCTATACATACATAAAGACATACATACATACCATGGGCGTAGCCGGGGGGGTGTTGCAGTTCAGCCTCCCTCCGAAATGAAATCCCCCCCCCATTTCGTTTATTTTAGGTGAGATTTTAATACTAAATCATCACTTACCACAGCACAGCCGAGGGGTGTGTGGAGTTAAAAACCCTCTACCAGGGGGTTTTGAATTTAAAAACCCCTACCAGGGGGTTTTGAGATTTAAAAATAAACCTATCAGGGGGTTTTGAGATACAAATCCTTCTACCAGGGGCTTTTGAGTTTAAAACCCATTACCAGGAGCTTTGAGTTTAAAACCCCCTACCAGGGGTTTTGCAGTTAAATCTCTCTCTTCTATTAACAAAACTAAAAAAAAATGTAAATGACAATTCCAAATTCCAAAAAAACAGCTAAGGAAGATTTAAACTTTTAAACCACCTCCAAAAATTACGATAAACCCACTCTCAATATAAAAAAAAAGCAAATTAAACACTCACAATTCTATGAGCGTAGCCAAAGGGGTTTCGAGTTTAACCCCCCCCCTCCAGTTGGGGTTTGAAGCTAAAAAGTAGCTATTCAATATAAAAAAATCAAATTACACACTATAAAATCTAGGAGTGTAGCCAATGGGTGTTTGAGTTTAAAACCCCCTGCCAGGGGGGTTTGAAGCTGAAAACCACCTCTTCTATATTAAAAAAAAAAGCAAATTATGCCCTCAAATTGCTAGGAGCGTAGCCAAAGGGAGTTTTGAGTTTAAATCCCCCTCCTTCAGATGGCTTTTTCTTTAAAGTTTAAAACCCCTCCAGATGGTTTTAAGTTTAAAATTCCCCTACAGAGAGTTTTGAGTTGGAAACCTCTTTCTTCAATATTATTTTAAAGCAAACTACAGTAACCAAATTCTATGAGCGTAGCTAAATGGGGTTTCGAATTTAAAAAAAAAATAAAAAAATCCAGAGATTTTTTAGTTTAAAACCCCTCAACAGATGATTTTGACGATAAAACTTTCCTTTTCGATATAAAATCTAAAGCGAAATACAGGCATGTAATTCCAAGAGCGTAGTCAAGAGCGGTTACAAATTTCTACCACTGACTTGGGGTCTATTTATAAAGTGTGAATAGCCTTCTGCCAAAATTGAAAAACACAAAATGTGGCTCAACAAAGATGGCTAAGACAGATTTTAGAAGTCAGTTATAGAGATCGGGCCTAAATCAAATAAATCATATGCCGAACTGGGAGTCGAACCATAAATGAGGTTGTGAAAAAGCGTCGCATGAGGTTTTGCGGCGCGAGAGGGTCTTAGCCAGTAAGAATAGCACATTAGGTTTTTGAAATAACACTTTTTAATAGCAAGATAATGCACTGTAGATATCTCAGAATATGCATTTTGTTGGCTTTCAATACCAGAAAAAGTGCTGGGCGGCGGGGCTTCGCCCAGCGCTGGGGGAGCGCTGCGAGCTCCCCCAGACTCCCTTGCTAGCAAGGTCGGGGAGTCTACAAGTTTTCCACTAATTCCAGGAAGAACCTATTCTAGGGCACAATAAACGTCTTCCGAAAGGGTCAGAATGTAATAAAGATTAATTATGTACACACATACACACATATATATATATATATATATATATATATATAATTTTTTCCGCGGGTGGGAGGGGGGCGGGGGAATCCCCCCAACCCCTCCCCCCCGAAAAAAATCCTGGCTACGTTCATGATACATACATACATACATACATACATACATACATACATACATACGTCTTACTTTCCGCTTTATAGTATAGATTGATAAGATATTCTTGACTATATAAAGACTCCTTTCTATTTATAGATTTTAGATTAGACTGTAAAGTCTGCTTGTTTATTTCAATAGGGGTTCAATGTTGGCGTTAACCATTTCAAACTTTTGTAAACATGGGTTTACTTTGTTTCTGTTTATGTAACCTTTGACAGTGTAGTCGTCATTGCCACTGTTGACGTTCATAACAGTTCTTGATTACTATTTTCGAAGTTGATCTTCCATTGACAGTTCTGAGGTATCTGGGTACATTGAAGTATCGTGGATGCAGGTTGAGTCACTGTTGGTGTCCTGCTCTTGTTGTTATACAACATAACAAAGGGTGCTTATTATATGAAATAATATGATTACAATAATTGATTACAATGAATGTAATTATTTTAATGTTTTAATTAGATTACACATTTTTCACGTCATTCATGTCAATATTATTGTGTAAACATCATATTATCAAATACACAGCGCTATTTTAAATCATCATCCACACAGTTTATTACTTTATGTACAATTATGTGAGCATGTGTGTGTCTGTTAGGCTAAACATACGAATGAACATAATTAGAGCACAAAAAGAAAAATAACTCTTCTCATAAACATGCAAATAATGAAATTATAATTAAATTAAACTATCTTCACATGAAATAAATCTACATTGTTATAGTCCTGCCAGTAATTAGCACTGATGGATAGAAGTTGACTACAAAAAAAATAAAAGGCCATTTAACTAGAAAAAAAAAGTTTAGTTAAAATCGTAGTTTAATTATTTATTTTAGTTACTAGCTAAAAAAGTTTCATTAAAATTTGTACAACTTTTCAACATGTGGTCAGGGTTGAAACGAAAGTACTAGTTTTCTGGTCATGTGATATCAATAGCTTTGATTATAAAAAAAAAATGATGCAGTTAAACAACTATTTAGTCAGTCTGTATTTAAAGAGGGTCAAGTAAGATGCTGGTAGAAGTTATGGGAGTCAATATTTTCAATTGAAAGTAGCAGCATTATAAAATGTTAAACATTTTTATTGCAAAAGCTTCTATGCAATATTATGAATAAGGTTGTTCTGATTTTTTTTTTGTGAGCCACGTGGAGGTGTTTAATTTCTGTTTCTAGTAGGAATCTGATTAGTAAGTTAGGTCAATATTTAGTGATTTTAATCAATTCATTTGCGGCAAACAATTATTTTTAACCGTAGGAACATCAAGTACACCCTTTTATAGTCTTATTATAGAGATCTAAGTCTAAATCGACAGCTAGGCCTATATAGATCTAAAAGCATTAGGATAACCAACTTCAGAAAAAAAAATCCTTATCCACACCCTCTCTGACCATAAAGTAAATGTACTGTGTCCAATTGATTTTAACAACCTGGTCAGCTAGACTTACACATGTAGGGCTAGTGTACTGTACGCGTGTAGTCGATGATACCACAAGACTACCCCGCATTTTTTTCATTACGCGTTATGCAATAGTGTTTGTTTAATGTGGAGTGGTCAGACAAGAAAATAACACACAGGCATGATTAGTCAAGCATGTTCGAAGATATATCTTTACACTAAAATAGTTACACACCCTCCCTGCCCAGAAATTAAATAGACAGTGTGTCCGATTGATTTTAACAACCTGGCCAGATAGACGTACACGTGCAGGTCTATATAGTGTAGGCCTACTAAGTGTGCAGTCTATATTGACAAGAACACCGTTTTTTCCCCTTGCGAGGTTATGCAATAGTGTTAGTTGTATTTTTAGTGGTCAGACAAGAAAATAGCACATCAGCATGGTGAGTCAAGCATGTATTGTACACTTTAAAATAGTTATACAGGTCAAATGTTTCTTAAAACTCAAACGAATTCGTTTCTATTTCTTTGGTTACTAAATCTAAATTTGAAATTCTAAATTTATGTTAATTAATGAGATTTTAAACTTTACCGGTATAAGTAAAATTTTCTATTATATAATAGGTTAATTTTTTTATTTGAAAAGTACCATTCTTTTCTAAAGGTTTTAATTCAAGTCAAAAATACAAGCACACATATTTATTGAGACATTTTATTTTATTGTGCAGTAATGTTTGTGTAAGAAACATATTCCTTAAAACTGATTTTATTATAGATAAATATTACTAGAATGTTAAAAGAATACAATCGAACCGTAGCCATACATGCGGATGATTATATCTACATAAGTCTAGTTCACCGCCCCCCCTCAAAACAATAAAAAAGTTATGGTTTATTTTAATTGCATTGTGAAATTATTAAAAAACTTTTAGTTAAACTACTTTCTATTAGTTGAAAACTAGTTTTAGTTGAACTTTTAAAAGTGAGTTGAGTTCCCATCACTAGCAATTAGCGAATTATCGAATTGTATTTTTATTTCGTTAGTCTTTGTTTTAGCAGTTAGTTTCAATCTATTTCTCTTATTTTCATTTCAGTAAACGTAACGCTTTTCATATCTACAGTCAATGTATTCCAGTAATTATTTCCTCATATGCCATTCAGACTTGACCAATAGCAAGCATTGTGCCACCAGGCTCTTTTCCATTTAAATCAAGAATTCCTAAAGGAATTATTAATTATATTTGAGTCTAACATCGTAAAATATTTATCTAAAAATGTTTTCCTTTCGATTTTTTCACATTTAAAAAAAAAAAATCTAGCTACTAAGGGAAATAATCTATGTACAATAAGTGTAATCGCTTCTTCCCTCCACTCAAATATGTTGATTCCGCCCCTTAATCGAGCTAATTGTTTTTTCTTGGCATAAAGAAAGTTTACCGCTCACATATTCCCAAAGTAGATCAAACTCAATAGCTCTGAGCACTCACATTTATTTTAAAGTCTTGTCACGCCCTTTAAAATTTATAATTAGGATCTTCCTAATATAGTTAAAGGGAGATACCTCAGTATATTGGAGGTGGTTAAAGCACAGACAGAGTTATCTATTTCTTTTTATTATTTTTTTTTGTGTCAGCAAATGTAAAAATGCTTTATCGTGCCATGTATTTTTTTTTTCCATCTTACAGACTCCACCAACATTTCTGAAAAAAAAAATAACACGTGAACAAGCTATTTACTGTACGCTTTGGAAAGTTATCCGTGAGGCTCACACACCCCAACAGTTGATCAAACAAAAATGTAAACATTGCCAAAACTGTCAGTAACAACTACAGAATTATATCTCGTCCGGATGGACAAGCAGACGATAAATGCTTAACTGCAGTGCTGATATTCTTCATAATATTGCAGCTCTTGCATCATTTAAGATGTAGACAAAACAAGTAAAACTGAGCATTATTATTTCTTGAAAAGCGAAACCTTAATGAAGAAACTAACGAAAAAATTACGTAATCTAATAACTGTCAAAATCCAAACATGTTTTTTTATCGGTGTGTCTGTTGACTACAAATTATCAATAGCACTAACTTAATAGCCCGTTTGCTTGCCAGCAGTCTCGCCTTCCTCAAAATGTCATCCTTGAAGTGTTCCTTAACATGGCCAAGTTGGTATTTATGTCATTATGTTACTGCTGATGTACTGTTAAGCGGCCACTTATGATAAGATGAACAGACTGCAACATTAAGAAAACTGGGTCATGAAAAGATGAATAACTAACAATTAATTGACATATCAGAAACACACAAGAAGAAGGCAAAGATTACACATATGCAGTTTGTCAGGTTTTGCTTACAGTTGTTATTTTAAAACACGTCACACATTCAAAGATCTTCTCAAAGTTGTGACTTAAAGCGCGAATGAGCATGTATTTCACAGTCCATTGAGTCTCATTCAAAAGATATAAATTTAATATCAACGCTTTCTTTTGAAACTGAAATGGAAGAAATAGATAATCATCTGGATACTATCCAAAGAATGACGTGTATCTGAAATAACATTCAGGTCAATAAGAACATATTTATGTCAGTGCGACTCGCAATGGGAAATGATGCTTTAGGATATTTTTCAAGAATTTTTGCATAAACACAGTTAGAGATAATACCCATCACGTGACAGTCATCGTAGCCTGGCCCGAGAAGTTTGTCCATGTAAAAAATGTACATAATGTATTCGCTGACAATGAAGTTGGTCACAGGCAGTGCGTCTCTCTAAACAACAGGGACAAAACCAATGAATTCTTATCGAGTACAATCACCATAGGAGACGCGGTGGCTGAGCGGTAAAGCGCTTGGCTTCCATACCGGAGACCGGGGTTCGAATCCTGGTGAAGACTGGTATCTTCCGGGGCCTCTGAGTCCACCCAGCTCTTATGTTTACCTGCGTAGATTAGGTCAGATCCGAACGGAGTAAACAAAATTGCTAGCTCTGACGTTTATACTCTTCCGCCTTAACTATTGTAACTCCGTGCTAGCAGGTATACCTGATGACAAAATAGCCAAGATGCAACGTATTCACATCAGAAAAACGCCGCACGAATAGTCCTTAG
Organism: Biomphalaria sudanica; assembly: GCA_036873155.1. Classification (NCBI taxonomy): domain Eukaryota; kingdom Metazoa; phylum Mollusca; class Gastropoda; family Planorbidae; genus Biomphalaria; species Biomphalaria sudanica. The sequence goes on along the minus strand of JAZGLO010001665.1, from coordinate 384,933 downwards.
AAAAACAAGACGAGCTTCTGCTACTACATTCTTGCGCAAGCTCCATTGGCTTCCCATGAAAGCAAAAATGTACTACAAATTGGCCACACTTTTATCATCAGTGTATTTATAGCGATGAAATGGCCTTGTACCTTAGCGAACTGATCACTCCATATGCTCTGAGAGCCCTGCGCTCAATGGACTCAATGCTTATTGTGTTGCCACGTTTCTCCATCTAAAGCTAATGCGGGCTTTTTCAGTGCACGGACCAAAGTTTTGGAACTCACTCCTCATGAGTCTTAGACAGACATTATGCTACATAAGCTTCAAGAAGAACATTAATACCTAACTTTTAAAAACTTTTTCAGATTAATTTGTCAGCTCTCATGTTTGTAATTGTAATGTTATCACAACGCCTTAAGCCTACATTTGGTTTATAACAGAACTTTTAAAATGAAATTATTATTATTATTTTAACTTCTTCTTCCCTCCCCATTTCCGAACTAGTCACGGACAAACGAGAGTCTCCTAGCGCATTGAGAAAGTAAAAAGCAATTGGTAAAAATATTTCTAATCGAAAAGATTTATTTCATCTTACCCTTCAATATAAATTAAAGTTACGACTGGTCGGAACTAATTGATACTATTGCACTTAATTATAAACTTTTTATAATTTTTTAAAATTATTTTTTTATGTTTTTATTTTAATGTATTTTCATGCATTGAAAAAAAAAGCAAACTTATAATTAGGATCTTGAAAATATATTCAAAGGGAGATAGTTCATATTCATAAATATTTGTTTCATTTTTCATGTGAGCAAATGCACAGATGCTTTGGTGTACCACAAGTCTTTGTATAATCTTACAGATTTCATCTAATTTTCCGGCAGATTGATTTTAAAAGTTTAATAAAACGTATGATAATTTAAATTTTATATTGGGTATTCATTTATAATTGGGTATTATGTAATAAAGGAATATCACAACTCCATTCTGCAAAGCAGTATCATCATCATAATATTTCCATTGCGTTCCTCATGGAACATAGGGTCTTAAAATAAAAACAATCACACCACTGTCCACGATTTTTTCTTATTTTTTAATGTTTTTCCAGCTCTTTTCTGACTTTTCATCTAGTACACTGTCACGTTTGTCTTCCTCATCGTCTGGCGCCGAGGTGGTTCCACTGTCTAGCTCTGTTGTTGGTATTTTTTTATGGTGTTACCAGTTTATCTCTACATTCTTTCTAGTATCTGAACCTCTAATTTTCTCTGTCCACCCATCTCCCAAAGTTTGGTGTTTTCTAGTTTGTCTACCAGTGTAGTTTTAAGATATTTTTCAGACATCTTTTGATAATGGTTTGTACTTGTTTTGTCGATTCAGATGTTCTCGGTGTTTTTGTTACATTGACATTGAAGTTAAAGAGAGTTATTTTTAGATTTCCAATATGGTGTGACATTTTAGACGCACTACAACATTTAATGTATTTATGTGTTCCACCTGATACACTGACTACAACCCTAAGATATTAAGTAGAAACTACTCTGATTATAGTCTGTCTTCATTTCGTAAGTTGATTAATTAAAGTACTTTTGTTATTTTGAGACATACTTTTCTTCTATAACAATTAATTTTGTGGCTACTGAAATTGATTATAATTAACAGTCAAGTAATCTTGTCTTAAACTTTATAAGTCGTACACAATAAAAAAACAACACAATATTAACTTCAACATGCAATGAATTTTATTCGACATAAATAATAACATTCAATTTAGAGACTGTTGTAATAGTTATAAAGATGTGTTGATCCTCAGTCCTATTTTACTTCTATCACCTCTGCACCTTAATTGTAATAAGCATCGCAGTTAATAGATAATTGATAATATTATATAATTGTTATCTCTATAATATATGTATTGTATTAAATTAGGGTAAGGGTTAATAATAGTAAGGCTTGACTTAGAGTGAGAAGTTTAGTGAGGAAGGCAGTATTTCATGTGGTATTTTTTATACCATTATACCTTTTTTATAATTATCCACTTCAGATACTAAAAAAGTGGGCTACAATTTATTATCATATATTTAAAATGACTTTGCATTTATACCACTACATGTATTGTCTGACTTTCTATCTTTATAAGAGAATAAATATTTGTTGTTTCTTTTTAAATAGTTAGGAAATAGCAAATGAAACACGCGCCATTTAAAACACTATGTCACTATGTTGATGTTTTTATTTAAATATCTCACTACTTCTTTGTTGATAGGCTTCGCTCTTCTTAATGGAAATAGTTTTTCTCTCTTTCTCTTATTTTCATCTCACTAAAAGTAACACAGTTAGACGATCCAGTTAATTGATACCAGTTCATTCCCTTTGGATATGATGTACTTCCCCATCGACCATTTAGATTAGAATGATGACAACGTCCATACCACCAGGCACCTGAACTATGTTCTGCACAGTTTCTGTCACTTATATCGTTATCTCTATCAAAAGTACTAAAGTACATGTTGTTATGATAAAATAATTCATTTCCAGCATTTCCTGAATAGTTTCCTATCTGTAGTTTATATTTCTCAGTCTCACTCAATAGTTTAAAGTTTTCGTACTGCACAAAATATTTTGTGTTGTTAAATTCTAAATCTATTCTTAAATCATATTGTCCAGTAGAAGTTAACTTAAAAATATTTTCATTCCCCAGATAAAATTCTCCAATGTCGTAATCTCCAAAGCCGTCACGATACTCCTTCCAGTCTCTATAGAAATCTACTTTTCCGTTGATTCTTCTCTGAAAGATGGTCCATCCACCGCCGTCTGTCTTGGTGTCACACATGACCTCTAGCCCGGAAGCTAATGTCACCACAACGCGGTCTTTTGTACTGACTATATCGCGACATGACGTCGGTTTTGGTAGACACTTGCATGACTCCTGTAACTTTTTGTTCACTGTGTTAATTAAAACAAATAGAGCTTCCTGTTAAAATACAGTACAAATGCATAATAAATGTTTTTGAATTTTAAGAGGTCATGCTTCCTAAATGTGTTAAAAAAAATATGATTACAATAAGAATTAGTGTTATCACCTAAACTGATGCGGCAGGTGAACAGGCAAGTTTCGAAACATGTATCACGAATATAATTGTCTATGAAATACAACGTTCCGCAGGTTGTTTTTACCGGAAGCGGTAATAGATAGAAGCACTCCATTACCTACAAAATGGCTCCTAATAGTATGCGTCTATAAAAGACTTTACCTGGCCTTTACTTGTGGCTCAAATATTGAGTCCTACGGAAACATTTTTAGTAACAGGAGAAAGGAACAACGTCGAGAAAGTGGCGCCTAAACAAGTAAGCTTCGAGCAGGAATCAGTGGCGTAACAAGGTAACAGTTGGCCCGGGTTCAAGTGGCCCTATTACCCCAATAAGACGAATGTAATGTGTGACAAAACAATTGAGTAATCTAAATGTATCAGTACATTTACCAAAAGACACTCCAATACAAGTACAATAGTTTTTATAATAATAAATAATAATAAATAATTACGTTTAAATCAAAACTAAAAAAAAAATTAAAAGAACGTTTTTAATTTTTGTATGAACCAAATGAAGCGAGCTAACGGAGTTTCAAATGTATCAAGAAATGTTTTATATAAGTTCTAGTTCCCATTCTACACATTGACATTCCTAAACCACTTCTAGGTGTCAAACTTGGAAACATTGACACAAATGTAATGCAAGTTCTACGTCCATTTATAAATAGTAAATAGATCGAATATTTTTAATATCATAGTCTCTGGCATTCTAAGGAGCAAAGTAAAAAAACAGTGCATGTATTTCAAAATGCGCTAGCGGCTTTTTAAGAATAAAACAATGCCCGAAAGAAATTCTCTTCTTTGTTATTTCTAGAATCTTTTTACCTTTTGTATGGATGTTTGTCTCAAACAGATGCCCAAAAGGTGTTTTTTTTTTGGACAATTACTTTACCAGACGCATTTATGATTCTGAGAAGTTATATTTATTTTTAAAGTTCACATTGCCATATCAGGCAGCCATGTTAAAACTTAAAATATTGCAGATGTGAGCATGATAAAACAGCCAAATATTAAATCCTTAACATTAAACGAGAATATTTTTTTCAGTAATCGTAATCTTTGCTACCGGTTTTTTTAACTAATATAATCTTTTTTTTTCAGTAATTTTTTTAACAGTGCTGTGGTACTTCATTTATACTAAACTGAATTGACTTTAATATTTGACTAGTTTGTTAGTTATTCTGATTAATATATTTTCTAAACTAAAGAAGATAGATGTAACATATTGGTATTATATGTAGATTTGCACACTAGCGAGTCAATATAGCACCACTTGAGTTAAAGTAATAAATGAAGTTCCTAATATGTCTTTCCTCTTAAACACTAGTTTGTTAATTGTGTAACATAAATATTCTACATGGTATAATCTTAAAACACTGACTATTGACTCTTATGAGCGTCATGTTAAAAAAAATGTATAGTCTAATACTAATGTAATCAAACACATTTTTTTCCAAATAATGTAAGATCCTTCTTCAGTAGACAAGATTTGCGGTGGCTGAGTGGTAGAGCGCTTGGCTTCCAAATCCTGTTGAATTTTTTTTTTTTCAATGTCGGGATGAAGTTAAAGTTGGTCGTTGCTGGACACATGACATCCCAAACCCCATAGATCTCAATTTACTAACATACATACTTGTAGGTTTTATCTTTTCAAAAATTAAAAATCAACATGTCTTATTTTATGGGCCCCATATTGAAATCTGTATATAACACATGTTGCTTCAGTGTGTTATAGGTCAATGATGCCCAAAATACGGCCCGTGGGACATATCAGGCCCGCGACTTGGTTCACTCCGGACCGCCGAGAAGTCGGCACAAAGCGTAGAAACACACCCCTTCCATAGAAAAACTACGCTAAGGCCCTAACATTTTCTCTGATGGATTGGTCAATGACCTTTAAAATTTGTGCGTTTATGAAATGGACTCTGAATGTAGAATCTAAGAATCTAACAAGAATCTAACAGGAAGGGTGTACTCATTTTACTTTTTTTTGTGGGTATTAAGCCAACATATTTCATTTGTAAAACGAATCTGACGACTTTCTTGGTTTGAGTCGCGAATAAAAGATTGTTACATTTTTTAAAGCCAAGATGGTGGGGGTTAATGGGGATATTTTGAAATAGCGACAAGACAATGAGTCAATGAGTCGGTTGTAAAGCTGGGTACAATGCTGCTCAGAGATCTATTTGAAGTAGAGAAATGAAGCTATTTCTGACAACTTCAAATATCTCATTAATTGGTGTATTAGATCAACGAATTTGTAATAAAATCATTTCAGCTCAATGTCAATTCTTTTTTTGTACCCTTCTTTCACGTGGCCCGTGATATGAGTGTCGGAAATTAAAATTGGCCGCAAGTCGAATTAGGTTGGGTATCACTGTTATAGGTCATTTACATACGTAGTAAAGCTTCTTTTTCAAATCTTGCGATTTATAGTGCTGATGGTGTAAAAGTCAGATACCAATTAGAGCTATGTAGAAATCAAATCCCGAATTAAAAAATCCAAGTTATTTACCGAGATTCGAACACGGACCTAGTATCAGAAGCCAAGCCAATTTTTTTTTACTTTTCTTCCATCCCTTTAACGATTTCATATCTATTCCATGAACTTCTTAGCAATGGGGGAGGGGTTATCTGTAACCAAATCCCTCAACATTTCTAGTTAGCACCTGTTCTTAGCAGGGTATCAAAAGAGAGGTTGGTTTGGTCAGCTTTTCTTTGGCATTTAAAAAATTAAATTATCTGTATATCATGTCAACTTGTCTGTGAATCTCTATTATGTTTAAAATATGTATGTAAAAATAAATTTATAAAAACATCTAATTTATTTTTTGCTGTTGTCATAGAAGTATGCGTTACCTTTCGTTAGCTCTTCTTTGACGTCTTCCAATAAAGATGACCTATTTAAGATGATTGTATCCAGCATGTCTTTGAAGATGCTTATATTTTGTCTATGCTCATTGAAGTCTTTTTTACTGCTCTCCAAGTCTTGTTTTATGCTGATAATATTTTGTTGTTTAGAATCCAAATCTGTGTTAAATCTTGTAAATTGTTGCTCTTTGCTATCCAAATCTGTATTAATTCTGATGATATTTTGTTTTTGATTATCCAAGTCTTGGTTAATGTTTTTAATGTTTTGTTGATTTGAATCCAAATCTATTTTTATTCTTATAAAGTTTTGTTCATGATTATCTAAATCTTTGTAAATTTTTATAACATTGTCTTGATTACTGCTCAATTCATTTTGAATGCTCTTTATATTTTGTGTATTATCTTGTAGAATTTCTCTGTCATCATTAACTTGTATTAATAATTTCTGTATTACGTTCACCAAATCCTCAAACGTTGGGAGTTTAACTTGAACTGTTACCATCTCGTTCAGTCTCTCCGCTCTTCCGTCAGAACCAATGACATGAGCTCCACAGAAGTACTTCCCGGAATCTGAGGATCTCAAATTTCTCCATGTGACATGAAGATATGGCTCTTGTAATTTTTCGTCAGAGAGTTCACCTTTAACATGATTAGAACCAACTTCTTGAAGGGCTGTAACAACGGTTTGACCTTTGCTTATAGTAGCGATAACACCATTTGTTTCTGTAAACATATTTTAGAATATAAAATATAAAAGAACAAATGCAAAAATAATTGTATAAATCTACAAACATGAATATCACTGCACGTGGGAAACAAGTGATTTCAAATGGTGTTAGAAATTTAACATGATAATGCTAATAAATTCGATAGTTGTAAGCATTTAAAGTGTTACATTTTTATAAATTATAATAGAAACTAACTATTCACCAACTAATAAACAACACATGACCATTAAATACCATTCATATTATATGGATGAAAGCAATTTTTTTAGAAGTGGGATTTATACAATTAGACTAATTTAACTCAGTTCAATTGAATTAAAAATTTCTCTGGATTTGATGTATGATTGAATAAAAATATGTTTTAAAAATTGTCTAATAGTAACAAATATCTGGTATATAATATTATATAATATGTTATTAAAATTTATTAATTTTTAATGATGAATTACTAGTTCTAATGCGTATGTTTAATTGTATGCCATGAAAAACATTATATGATAAGTACTATATGTCCATAAAAGTAAGAAGTGGTTGAGTGGTAAAGCACTTGACTTCCAAAATGAGGGGTTCCGGGTTTGAATCGGGTAAAGTTTGGGATTTTGTATTTCGGGACATCTTAGTGCCTTCTCTTTTGTCCACCAAGTACCAAGTACAGTGTGAGTCTCATCGCACTTGGGAACCGTGTTGAGAACTCTATACTCTGATAACACGGACAAGGAAAGGGGCAGTTCTTCTCAGTGCTTCTCTGTCTCCGTACAGAGTCAGCTCTTTATGCAAACCAGTTTTTGTTTCACTCATATGGCCATGTTTAGGGTGTAGTGTTGCGCACTCGTAAAGGATGTGGTTTACTGTCTTGACGTCGTCCTGACAATGCCTGCAGCGAGAATCGAAGTTTGGTTTAAATTTAGCAAAATAGGCACCGATTGGACAGTGTCCCGTTCTGTACCTAGCGATTGTCACCTTTTCTTCCCTATTCAGCTGCCACCATTCGTCCGATTTTGAGGGCCCTTTTAAAATTTGCCAGACTTCCCTGCCCGTATTACCGTTTTTCCAGATTTTGCACCACTTATCTCTTGCCCATTCGTCCACTATCGCACGCGCCTGTTGAAAAGACTTTGGCTCGTCCACAGGGTCCAGCTTTGTGCCGAGCTTGGCTAATAAGTCAGCCTTCGTGTTACCTTCGAGCCCCGCATGGCCAGGTATGTATTGGAATGTCGTCCGAATTTCGTGTTTTTCTTGGAGGCGTCCCACGCACGCCAGTGTTTTTGCCAGTGGTTTCGGAAGTGTATCAGCTGAGCTTTCAATTGCTCGTAGGCTCGACAAATAGCAAAAAGCACAATAGGACTGGGTTGTGCTGTTTTCTCGTTAAGTCGTTCTTCAATGTACTCTACTGCATTTTGAATTGCTACCATTTCTGCTACATAATTTTTCATACCAGATATCGAACCTAGAATCTCATCGTTTTCGGTCGAGAATTGAACCACCACACCATACCCAGAGGTTTTTCGTCCAAGGTTCTCTCTCGTGGAACCATCTGTGTACACTTTAATGGAGTCAGCTGGGTACTGGGCGATAGTTTTCTTGGCTGTGTTTCGTAGGACAATTTTTGTGCATTTCCTGTTAATTTCTGGGTCAATCAACGATTTCCTCACCTCCGGGATTCCAGGAGCATTTGCCGGAGAAGAAGCCCCATGCAGAGCGAGAGCTGCTCTGTTCTGGGGTAGATCGACTTCTTTGGACGATTCCCGCAGCGAGTGCATAAAAGAGTTTCGTTTCAGCCGATTTCCGCCCTGCCAGTTGTCAACCAGATTTTTGACCGGGCAGCCTTCTTCTAGCCGTTTGAATTTTTCATAAGCAATCATAACGGCTCGCTCCCTTCATAGTCTCAGTGGTGAGAGATTTGTCATGACCTCACATGCCGCAATTGGCGTTGTTCGAAATGCACCACAAATGAGTCTAATTGCTTGGTTCTGCACTGAGTCCAGCACCACTAGAGACATTTGTGAGGTATAGACTTGTGCAAGAGACGAGTAATCCATCCTTGCCCTTACCGCTCCAATGTAGAGGGCCTGTAACACGTTCGCTATGGCTCCCCATTTGGTCGTGGCTAATCGCTTAACTACCTTAAGGCTCTCCGAGGCTTGTTCTCGTACCAGTCTCACATGATCGGACAAACCCATTTTAGGGTCCAGGGTGACTCCCAGGTATTTTGGCTTGGCTTTCATTTTTATTTCGGTTCCATTGATTGAGAGAGAAATCTTTTCTTTGTAGACATCTTTGCCAAGAGTGAAGAGGGTCCAGACCGTTTTCGCACAAGTACCTGACGTTGGTATAGGACGTTGGTCGTATGCTGGCCACATGACACCCTCGTTCACAGTGGGCCACAGAAACAGATGGCGTTTATTTTATCTGCCCTATAGATCTTACATTCTGTTAGGGAAGCGGTTCCCGGTCATTTCATCCCCGGTCAAGCGCAGGAAAATATTATAATATTACATCCCCCCCCCACATTCAATGGAAGCGCAATAGCTGAGTACACTCCCAGAATTACAATATATTATAAGATCTCTCATCAAGAATGTAAAATAAAAGGGGAAACACTATAAACGCAAAAATAACATGTCAAAATAATATCAAAAAAGCATTCTACATAATCATATTTATATATATGATAAAATAAGGGCTAAAAATCAAAGCCTATTCAGCACAATTAAACAATGACTAATTAAAAAATATTTAATTGGGGATGAAAAAAACAGGGGATGAAATGACCAGGGGATGAAATGACCAGGGATGAAGTGACCGGGATGAAGTAACCGGGGATAAAGTGACCGGGATGAAGTGACCGAGGATGAAGTGACCGGGATGAAGTGATCGAGGATGAAATGCCAGGGGAAGAAGTGACCAGGGAAGAAGTGCTCGGGGATGAAGTGACCGGGATGAAGTGACCGAGGATGAAATGACCGGGGAAGAAGTGACCGGGGATAAAGTGACCGGGATGAAGTAACCGGGGATGAAATGACCAGGGATGAAGTAACCGGGATGAAGTTACCGGGGATAAAGTGACCTGGATTAAGTGACCGAGGATGAAGTGACCGGGGAAGAAGTGACCGGGGAAGAAGTGACCGGGGATGAAATGACCGGGGAAGAAGTGACCAGTGTTGAAGTGATCGGGGTTGAAGTGACCGGGGATGAAGTGACCCTGGATGAAGTGATCGGGGTTGAAGTGACCGGTGATGAAGTGACCGGAGATGAAGTGACCGGGGTTGAAGTGATCGGGGTTGAAGTGACCGGGGATTAAGTGACCATGGATGAAGTGATCGGGGATGAAGTGACCGATGATGAAGTGACCGGGGAGAAAGTGACCGGGGAGAAAGTGACCGGGGAAGAAGTGACCGGGAAAGAAGTGACCGGGAAAGAAGTGACCGAGGATGCAGTGACCGGGAATAGGTGACCGAGGATGAAATGACCGGGGAAGAAGTGACCGGGGATGAAGTGACCGGGGATGAAGTGACCGGGGATGAAGTGACCGTGGATTAAGTGACCGGGGTTGAAGTGATCGGGGTTAAAATGACCGGGGATGAAGTGACCGGGGATGAAGTGACCGGGGATGAAGTTACCGGGGATGAAGTGACCGGGGATGAACCGACCGGGGATGAAGTGACCGGAGATGAAGTGACCGGGGTTAAAGTTATCGGGGATAAAGTGACCGGGCTGAAGTGACTGGAGAGAAAGTGACCGAGGATGAAATGACCGGGTATGAAGTGACCGGGGATGAAGTGACCAGGTATGAAGTGATCGGGGATGAAGTGAACGGTCACCAAGTAGAGCTGTACTGTAATGTAAAGTAAGTATAGTTACCATGAAATATATACATAAATTCAACTGTATAATTCTTATTTGGATGAAGATTCAAATCCTGTAAATCGAATTATTATTTTATTTGAATATAGAGAGAGTATATATATATATATATATATTATCTTCTATTAGAAAAAAAAATACAATATCAATTAAAAATAATAATATGAGAAACTGTATTTCAAGTATTCCTGTTTGAAATAAATAACTTTTATTTTTATTTTTTTATTTTGAACTATGCTTACTTTTTTTAATGTTTAAAGTATGATTTTAATTGTAATGCATTTATAAGCATTACTACCAAGATTTAAAACCTATAATTACAGTTTTGTTTGGCGTTGCAATACTCAAACTTTTAACCCATATCCTACACATTACACTATAATGCCACGTCAAAGAACTCAAAAAGACTTGTTCTACAATTGATTGATAATTAATTTCTTAAAAAAATGTTCAATGAAAATAATTGGGTGGGGGGTGCTTTGGGATGATAAGTCTGAAATGGATTAACCCCCCACCCCGCAAAAAACAAAATTAGTTACGCTCAATAGATCCTTTAAAGAGCTACACCTTCTAAGCTCATGACTAGGAAATTTTAGCCCACGATCGCTCATACTATCTCGGAGTATATATGTTACCTGCGCAGCATAGCGTGAATGTGAAATGGTGCGCAAGCGTGTTGAAAGGGTTGAAGAGAGAGAAGAATCCACGATGGAATCATGTAAACTAAGTTATTATTGATAAATTATTGAGTATTTAAGTATTCATCATTTACTATATATGTATGAGATTGTTTGTACCTGAGTCTCATCAGCTCGTAACGATATTAAATATTTAGATAGATACAGAGGGCAGAAGTAGTAACAGATAAAAGCAGTCCACTCTACCTGAAATGAGCATGTTAAAGTTAATGGATCAATAAATTCGTTGATGACTTCAGAGCTTCCAACAAAAGAAAGTTTTGATCCTGAGATATAGAATAGAATAGTATGAATACAATATGCATGTTTACCATATCATCGATAATGTGCATAATACAAATTTCTATGCTTTATATTAGGAGTATTTTTTAAAATATGCATTTATTGCATACAGATTATGTAGACTGTTGTTACGGTCGTAGCGCAGCATGGTGCGAATGACAAATTTTGCGATATTAGTTATTGAATGGAAAAGAGGTTAAAAAGTATGGAAGCCGGACTATGTCGAGGTGAAGAGAGTTAAAAGTATTGTGATCATGTTGTTTTTTTGTAATCATATTAAAGGATTTCTAACTTGATACCGGAGAGTGTCTGCGTGAGAGTCTTGTGTCATAACGAATGTCTTTACAGAAGCGTAATGTTATGGTATAACAACGGTCACAAACTTCGCATCGTTATAGTTGCAAAATTTAAAATAAAGCACAAAAAAATTGTTATCATTTTAGAAAGATCAAAAAACTTACTTTGTTTCTTTTTATCCGTAATTTCTTCCTTAATACTAGAGCATTGATTTTTGTCGGCGTCTTTTTTTAAACGCCTTATCTCATCAAGCAATGGTTTAGAGAGAGTTTCATATTTGACTTCCTTTTTATTAACCAATGAAATATTGATCCCACTAGCGTCTTCTCCAGTAACATTACATCTGTAGACCCTAGCATCAGACTGAGTTGGCTCTTGAAATGTTAAAATTATATACATATTTCCAAAACCAATTTGAGAACGTTGAAATTGCACATATTGTGTGAGATTTAAAGTTGCGGCTTCTAGTGATAGCATAATTTTAAACTCTTTAATGTTTTCATTGTATCGAGCAAGTGAAAGAGATTTGATCATATCAAATTGTTGTACATGATTGTTACTTATAGAACAGTTGATGACAAGTTTTGGTGTCAACTCTTCTGAAATAACATTGGGCTGGACATCAATTAGAAGTTCTGAAAACAGAAACACTGAATATTTAAAAATAAAAATAATAAACAATAAAAAAAAAACATGTTCTATGTACGAGAATTTGTAAAAATATTTAACGCTATTGTGTTATCATGGGCGTTGGCTCCTAAACTGGGTTTTTGGGTTATAATCTTAATGAAGACTGGTATTTCAAATTTCGGAATTTTTAGGATTAAAATGAGTCCACCCTTTTCAAATGGGTACTTGACTTTAGTTTGGGAAAGTAAAGTCGGCTGGTGGTCGGCTGGTGGTTGTGCTGGAGCCGCTTGCCAAAGAAATAAATGAACTTAATATCTTCTGCCCTATACATCGCAAAGTGTGATGGGAAACTTGACTTTACAATAATATCACAACAAGCAAATTATATATATATATATATATATATTTACCTTTTTGTCCAGGTGGGCACAAGTATGATCTCATTTTTGTTTGTACTGGATAGCGTAAAAATGACCCCTAGCGTGGCGTGGAATTGGTTTCGGGATGTATATTATGGATTTTTTCAATGGAGAGGTTGAGGTAGTTTTTTTTGTGATTTTGAATCGATGGATGTGAATTCGATTTAGAGTATTGTAAATATATTTCTTGTACCAAGATTATCGACCTATTATTACTGGTTGCGCTTCGGCGAGAAATCTGTAAACAAATTTATAGCGGGCGGAGAATTGGTAACTTTTTTTTTTCCTTTTATGTCACGTCTTAATATAAAAGGGAGGGGCAACAATGTGAGAGTTAAGCCCCCCCCCAAAAAAAAAAATACATCGACTTTTATTAAGCATATCAAACTTTAAATTGTTGTAAGTTTTGTTTGTATTTTCTGCCTAATCTCCTATCTTCTTATCTTATATAATACAGACGTTACTTCAAAAAAAGAAGATGATTACGTCCTACGCGTCATGCATTTAGTCATCTCTTGTAGATCTAGACACTTTTCAGTATCGCTTCATGTCTATAATTCAGTTTTCAGCTAGCACAGAGGATGGTCCGTCCCTTTTCTATGTCAGTAATCTCAAAACTTCGCAATTTATTTGTCTCACTTTTAGGTTGAATGTTTCTTTCTGTCCAATGTTAAACAGCGCTAGTTAGACTGTCGTCCTCTCATTACCTTTTGTCACGTTTTCTTTCTCTCCCACTTCCCATTCTCGGATCAAGCTACAAATTTTGCTTAGTATTTTACTTAAATAATTATAGTCCATTACAATATACGAATCAATCCAAAATTTACCAACTTGTTAATCTTATAGTATTAATTAATTAATTTCAAATACAAAAACAAAATATAATAAAATACTCGGAAAGACACAAAGATAAAAACACATTCCTCGTGAGAGTGGGTGTTGATAATTGAGGGCAAAAGTCAGCAAAAAGCCATTCATACAGTTCCCTATGTGTCACTTTCATCTCTTCTAGTTGGCCACTCCTCTTCTGGGACGATGCCACTGTTAATGTTTCGCTTTGTCAATGACAAATGTTTTTGATGCAAGACTCTCTAATTTTAAAAGCTACCGATGTCTGTGTTACGATTCTCTCCTAATCAGGCCTTCTATATACACTGAACACATCGACACAAGAACCTGACTACAAGAGCTCCAACTAAGCTAGTCCTTTAATAAAGATCAAAAAAATAAATAACAGCCAATACTAGACAATCGGCAACACATCATCAACTAACACCGTACTAAACTCTACTGTCTCTATTATTATTATAGATTTTATAAAGCGCTACTTTCATGCTTATAGCATGCTCAGAGCGCTTTTGGTCCAATCTCATTTGTGGACCAGTGGGGGGGAGGGGGTATCTAGAAGTTGGTTTTCCGTGCTGCCTTTAGGCGCTCAGTAAACACAACTCTGCCCGAGTGGAACCTTGAGCCCTCTTCTAGGTAGCCAGGCCAGGCCATGTTCAAGCGCACTTGGCCTCTCGACCACGCTTCCCACTATCTCTTCCTGGACTTATACATTCACTTTAGGACTCCACCAGGACCGACTTCATGGCCGACTCACAGTCCTGGTCTCCTCGCTATCCTGCCCTGAACTGCACTTCCTTACACACTCTGTGTCTCTCGACCACGCAGGCTTATGATCAGATGACCATAACACGGGTCATATTTGCATGTAAAGCTCATACAAGTAATGTCCCTTGTCCATCGACATATCACACTAACTGTCTTTCTGGCCAATGTCTCATGTGTCAGCTGATCATACAGTTAACCCAATCGCGCCGCCAATATATGTATCCAACAAGCCGCGTCATTCCTAAGACTTCGTGAAAACATAATTAAGTTGCATGCTCATAAGATTCAGTTTACATATGTCGTCCTCATACAATGTTGGATAAAAAAGGCATGTAAAACAATTTTTGTAACTTCTGCAAATGAAGAGCATTCATTGCATAATGTTCCACTGCAATGTATTCAACACCGTTTTGTGTGTCTGCTACCATTGATGTCAAGTGTAAAAAAAAAAAAAAAGACGTGGGTTGTGTTGTTGTTTTTTTAAAGCTTTTATCAACTCACTCTATCTGTTAGTTTGTCTGTCTGTCCATCTGTCAGTCTAGGTAAAAATTGTACAGGTTATTTCACCGACAACCAATCTCAGGTCAAGCTGAAATTGAAATTTGGCACAATTATTTCTTGTACCTTCCAACAGAAAAATCAATAATAAAAAAAAAAAAACAATTAGTTAAGTAACAATAGTAAATATTATATATTTAGTTTGGTATCTCGAAGAAGGGGAAAAAATTGTACTTGAAAGAAGCGGTGGTATAAAATAAATTTTCACCTTTTTAGGTCGCCGGTCTAAAACTCAAACAATCAATATATCCCTCTACAATCTCCGCTAGTACCACACTAGTATTTGATTAGCACATCTGCCTCAGGAGGCTTGAGACACGAGTTCGAATTTGTTATTCCACATTTTTTTTTCTTTTTTTTAAACCAATTAAAATCAACCCAGATTGCTTTTCCTTTTCCCCCCCAGCCCCCATTTCAACAACTGGTGATAGGATTATAGCGTATTAAGAAGTTTAAAAGCATGAAATAGCACTAAGCAAGAACAATCGGTAAAAGTATTATTAATCGCACAGATTTATTTTTGGTCTAGATCTATTACAAAAGTAATTGCATGACGAATACAGACTAATTGATACAGTTACAATCGTATAAGCTTTGTTGTTTTAAGAAAGTATTGTTATAAACCTGGTGGTAGCACAGATGGGGGTAGTGGTGTGTGTGTAGTCAGCCGACGCAAATCGTCCCAGGCAAGCGCTAGACGAGCGTGAACCGTGACAAGCCGGGACCGTCAACTGCGTTGGATGACTGGCGCAGTTTGTAGAAACATCTAGATAGAGTAAAGCTTACAAGGAATGTAATCATGTTCTTAACAATGATCGTCGAACGATGTTCCGTCCGGTTCTAAAAGGCCAGCAGGGACCCTATATAAAGAGCGAAGGAGTCAGAGTCAAGTCACTTCAAATTACCTCGCAACTTCACAAGTACAAATCAAAACCGAGGTCAAGTCAAGGTGAAGTTGGTCCGGAACAGAGAATCAGTGCAAGTCTAGGAAGAGATACAGAGTTGACACAGCGTTACAGAGTTGTTACAGCGTTACAGAGTTGATACGTTGGAGAGTGAAGATATACTGTTACGTGCTGTCAATTGTAGTCTACTGTTACGTGCTGCCAATTGTACAGTCTACTGTTACGTGATGCCAATTGTACAGTCTACTGTTACGTGATGCCAATTGTACAGTGTTGGCTGTTATTTATTGGATATTAGACTATTACGTTAGTTTATATCCCTGAGTTGTCAAGTTCTTTACATTGGTGGTATCGTGTTGTGCAGTTTGCAGAGAGCCTGAATAGTGAGATTCGTTACAGTATTTCTAAGATAAGATAAAAATGTTGTTTTTGTATTTATTTTTCAATTATTTTTTTCACTTGAAATCTCCCAGCAAGGTGTTTCATTTACTGTTTTTGGTGATCCTCTGAATAGTTTAAGTGAGCTAAGTTCACTATTCAGGCCTATACTTTCAAATCTATATAGGGCTTCTATTTCTTTGGACAAAGGTTAACAAGTAGAGTGTCATCTTTCTCTCTATTTCTCTCTCTCTCTCTCTCTCTCAACAAATCACCAATTACAAGACGCGGAACCCAAACAAGCTCTAACTAATACTTTGTTTATCAAAGTTTTCAAAAATAAAAATACAATATACAGATTAGGGATGCGTGGTCGAGAGGCTAAGTGCGCTCGAACTTGGCTTGGCTTGGCTACCTAGAAGGGGCTCGAGGTTCGACTGCCGACTCGGGCAGAGTTGTGTTTACCAAAAGCAGCAAGGAAAACCAACTCCTAGATACCCCCTCCCCCCCCCCCCCCCCCCCACTGGTCCACAAATGAGATTGGACCAAAGCTATGCTATAAGCATGAAAGTAGCGCCATATAAAAGCTATAATAATATAATAATAATAATAATTAGTAAGGAAAAATATCCACTGACCTGAAGTCGACAAAGAAACTAGAGTTGCCCAGACAGCGAGATGTAGAAATAAGGCCATTGTGGTACTAGTAAAAACAAAAGAGAGAGTCCTTGCTTATATAGTTAAAAGACAAGTGATAAGCTCATGTCTTAGACTGTAAGAAACTTTCTTATCAGTTCAAGTTACAACAACATCTCTAAGTCAACATAACGTCCTGGTATTTAATATGACCAGCGTGACCAGAGAGACATCCTTGACCAATGTGACTGAAACAATTATCAAGTAATTTAATAGTCATTAATGTAATTGGTGTGATAATGACTAGAGTGACAGAAAGCAAAAAATGAGCTGCATAAAAAAACACTTTTTACAAAGCTTATATTAACTAACTCACTCTGTCTGTCTGTCTGTCTGGTAAAAATTTTAAACCACTTTTTTTTCCCATTTCCAATTATCCGATCAAGTTAAAAATTTGCACAATTATTTATTAAATGAGACAAGACATAAATCAATCAAAGAAATTAAATACCTAGTTAATAACTGCTAGTGATTTGATTTTGTTTGATTTCCAAATAAGAATATTAAGTGCTACCTAATGAATATATATTCGACACGTTTTTTCTCGCTGTTTCCATTCTCGGATAAAGCTGACAATTTACATATTTATTTATAGTCGATAGCAATATACGAATCAATCCAAAAATTAACCAACTAGTTAGTCATTTATTGTAAATTAATTTATGTTGTTTTTAGATAGCATAAAGGGAGATAAACCCCGTAATTTTCAATAAGTGGCAGTAGTTGATCAATTTTTTAAAAGTATTTTTCTCTTTAGCGCGTTTGTTACCCGATTAGCATTCCTCTCATTAGCTTGATACATCTTAATGGAATCTGACTTCATTCAGACACTAATATCGAAAAAAGATGTAATATTATCCCTCTAGATATGTAACAGTTTATGTGTATCTAAAAGTGGGCGTTGTGGTTGAGCGGTCACATGTCACCTCTGTAAATCGAGAGGTCCCGTGCTCGAATCCTGGTGAAGAATCAGATTTTCAATTTCGAGATCTTTATGGCGTCCCTATTTCAGCCATCTATAACGGTTACCTTACTTTAATTGGTAAAGTTAAGATAGGTGATCATTGTTCTGACCACATAACACCATTGGTAGCCATGGTCCACAGAAATCTCAGACAGAATATGAATATTCTAGTTGGTTACTTTATTATTGATTCACGTCTTATCTATGCCAAAGAATAAGTGTGCGAGGTTTCAGCTTGATCCCTGAATGGGAGTGGGAAAAATAACGTGACAGACAGACAGACAGACAGAAAGACAAACAGGCAGAGTGAAAGGATAAAAGTTTTGTAAAAAGTAGTCCACTCTACCTGACATGAGCAAGTTTATAGGTAAATGGCTCAATAAATTCGTTGATAAATTCAGAGCTTCCAACAAAAGAAAGTTTTGATCCTGGAAAAATAAAAGAAAATTATATGAATACAATATACAGATTCACTGTTTTAATTACAGTGGTGTTTATAATATACATTTCTTTGCGTTGTACTAGGAGTATTATTTACAATAGGCAATGATTACAAATACATTATATAGAATGTATTGAAGCAAATCATACAGAAAACAGACTCTTATGGCTTTAAGCACTTTTCATTAATTAAAACTTTTCATCGGGTTGTCACTAATTACAAGGTTTGGAACTCAATAGAGAAACGTCTTTCCAAAATGCTTTCACTTTAACTAAAATAGCGAAAAATAGTATGTCGTAAGCTGGTAGTACCGTCATATGATAATACAATGTTTTTAGCGATACCCGAAAGGGGAATAGCCGCTAATAGATTGTGTGGTATGTCTGTCGATCCGTCCATCCGTCCCGTTTCGATTTCAGAAACTAGAAAAAAAAATGAAATTTGGACATTGTGGTATTTTAATTTATTCAAAGTTCTGATGCAACGCTGCTTTTTTCTTTTCCGACAGTGAACGATTTACATTTAAAGAAAATTAACTATGCAAGCTGAGTTTTCATAAAAATACACTTTTAAAATAAACAATTTTTGGGGAGATGATCATTTTAGTAAAGATCACATATATCTTCATTAATAATTTAAACTTTATTCATAGATTCGCGCATTGGTACACAAAATGTACATCTTGCGTCTCAAAAAAAAAGTAGTACCAATGGCTCATTTTAAAATAAATTGTTCATTTATAAACTAACTCATTGAATGAAATGCTGATTTAAATTTTGTTAATGAAAAAGATTTTTGATATGAACTACACTTTAGTTGTAAGTTTAAAAAAAAGGACTATTTTACAATGCGTAGTCTTGACATATTCTCATTATATACTTGACGATAATCTAAATAAGACTAAATAGAGGTCTATATTTAGATCTAGATTTAGATATAAATGTTTAAATAATTTGAACACATTTGAAACCTATAAATTATTAAGGCAATATCTTATGTTCTAACAGCTTAGGGGTGCAGATTTATTTATTGATTTTACAGTGGCATCACATAATGATGCGGACATTACAATGCGTTTTATTACGGCTAGGGAATAAATTTGACTAGATCGAATAATCCTGATCACATTGGTCTAGAAACGCCTAAAATAAACGTAAAGTAAGACATACATATTCTAGTCTAGCTCTAATTCCCGGGAGTACTCCGATAAAAACATGGGTGTCTGGTAGCGAATTCACCGAACAAAAGGAAACGACCCATGGTAGGGGCTAAACAATTTTGGAACAGAAGATAACTATGAGTGCAGCAAATTACACTGCCCCAATTTTTACAACCAAATTGAGATACCCGAAAAATGTGTCCACTCAAGCAGTGTGGGAGGCACTACAACAAAAAATAAAGATTTTTTTTTTCCCAGAGGGCTTCGGAAAGTCTTAGCACTTGTGTTTCACTAGCAATCATTTCACTTTCTCATGTTTCTCTATATTTCTCAACTTTTAAAATACGCATATTATTTCTTTATAAACTTCAAAAAATCAATTTAACGTGTATATAGTTCTATATTCAAAATACTAGTTATTAGTTTACATCATATCTTGTTGTATCATTATTCTGGTTACTCTATTTCTATACTTGTTTACTTCATAGTCACTGTATTTATTTCTGCTTTGGTTTATTCTTTTACCGCTTTTATAACGATGTGAATGCGAATCTTCTGATTGTTATCTGACATATTCCAGCAGTCTCTGGCCAAATGTCTTTTCTTGTTACAATTATACTTTACTTTGAGCTGAAGTGGGTATAGCTACTCCATTACAATAGCCAGTAAAGAAAGGTGTCTTGATACAAATTTTACATGCTTTATACTTTCTAATAGTACCATCAAACTTCTTCTTCTTCTTCTTCGTTCTCATTGATTATGTTGGAGTGTTCAGATGAGTAGACCAATACATGAGATGAAATGCGCAGTGGTTTCCAGATCAGGAAGCTCTCCATATAGTTTCTTTTCTATTGGGGTGATTTGGGGCCAATGTCTTATACGAGCCTCTTGGTATAGAGAGCAGTTTTGGAGGACGTGGTCTGTATTCTCTGGTGATTCTCCACATGGGCAGATTTCACTGGTTCCAATTTTGAGTTTCCGGTACATGTGTTGTCGCATTCTGTTGTGTCCGGTCCTGAGTCGAAAGATTAGACGTTGGTCTTGTCGGGATAGCTTATAGTAAGCGTCATCTTTCTTGTGATTTGGATGAGAGCTCGTCCATTTCTCATTTATTTTATTTACTATTAATTCCTTCAATTCTTCTGGATAGAGTGCAGAGTTTATTAGTAGGTTAATTCTCCCACTCTTGGCGAGTGAGTCAGCCTTCTCATTTCCTTCTAGTTCTATATGAGCTGGGATCCATTGAATTACAGTTTTTTTGCTATTGTTGTTGAGCTTTGTAAGTGCTGTTTTGAGGTTATTAATATATAAGGAATTAGAGTTTTGCAGGCTTTGGAGGGTTGTTTTTGCATCGGTTAGTAAGACAATCTGACTGTGTGGGGAACTTGGATGATTTGCTAGGATGGTAGCAGCTAGTGCTAGTGCTTCCCTTTCTGCTCTGTGACTGTCAGAGAGCTCTCCAGTTGCAATGGATTTTTCTAGTTTTCCTCCATCTGGCCATTCGATAAGTATTCCAGCTCCTCCATTTGTGGTGGCTTTGTGGGTTGAGCCATCCGTGTAAACTCTGATCCACTGATTGCTAGGATAATTATTATGTAGAAAACAGTTAACTATTTTCTTGAGCTCTGTTGGTCTGTAATCAGATTTTCTTTTAATGCTTTCAATATGGTCCCTTATAGTAGGAAGAGGGCTTTCGTCCCAGGGTGGGGATTCATTATAGTGTATCGAGGATTCCAGGGTAATATTTTCAAGTTGATGTTTCTTTTTTAGGTTTAGAGATTCCTGTATGAAATTAGTCCTTTTGAGACGTTTTTTGGTGCCAGTTTTGAGGATTTTTGTTCTGAGTGGGTGCCTCTCCATGGTTTCCAATTTAGTGAATTGGGAAAGGATTTTTATTTCTCTTCTTTCATCCAGAGAGATCAGGGCAGCGGTTTCCTCCATAGCTCTTATGGGTGTTGTTTTGATTGCTCCTGTCATTATCCTTAGACCAATATTTTGGACCTTGTCTATTTTTCTTAGGTTGGTTTGGGCTGCTGAGCCCCATGCTGTGGCACCATATTCTAGTACAGGTCTCACGTAACTGGTATAGGTCTTTTTCAGGATGTTGTGATTTGCTCCCCAATCTGTGCCAGCTAATTTTTTCAAGAGGGATAGTCTCTGGATGCCTTTACTCTGTGTTTTATCGATTTGGCTTTTCCAGGTTAGTCTCGGGTCATAGGTGACTCCAAGGTATGTAGGGCTGTCATTTTTTTCTAGAGCTTCCTTATCTAATTTTAATTGTATTGTTTGCTGTTTTGTTGACAGTGAGAATATGGTATATGTGGTCTTTTTTGTGTTAATGGACATGCCCCAATCTTTGGACCAATTATTTAGTATATCGAGAGCATCTTGTAATCGAAATTTCGATGTTCCTACATATTCTTCTGTGCTAATTAAGGCAAGGTCATCTGCATACATGCTGCTTTTAACTTTTCTTGGTAGGTTTTGATTTAGATCGTTTATGAATATTAGGAAAAGTGTTGGGGATAGGACTCCTCCTTGGGGGACACCATTTTTTATACCCACTGTGTGGCTTCTTTGTCCTTGCATGCAAACTAAGGCTTTTCTATTATTTGGATATTCCTTTATCCAGTTGTACATTCTGTGGGATATGTGATGCTGGATTAGTTTGAGCAAGAGACCTTGTTCCCAGACTTTGTCAAATGCTTTTTCTATGTCAACCCACACAATTGTTGTTGGTTTCTTTTCTTGAAAGCCATCTTCTATTTCTTGTGTGATAAAGGCGATTTGATCTTCTGTTGATCTGCCTTTTCTAAAGCCAGCCTGGGCTTCAGTGAGTAGGTTATTTGACTCAAGGATCCATGTCAGCCTTCTATTTATCATTCTTTCCATCAGTTTGCAGGAACAGCTAGCGAGGCTGATGGGGCGGTAGCTATCCAGCTTATTTCTTGGTTTGCCGTGCTTTAGTATAGGGATCATAATGGCTTTATTCCAGATGTTTGGAATTCTGCCAGATTTCCAGCTAGCATTGAATATTTGTAGCAGTTTTCTTTTGGCTTGAGGACCCAAATGAAGAAGCATGTCATTAGATATTTTGTCTGGGCCCGGGGCTTGTTTTGGTTTGAGGACTTTTAGGGATTCATCAAGTTCCTTCATTTTAAGATTAGTGGTCATTCCCAAGGAGTAAGCTGGATAGTTTTCTTTGATTCTATCTTGGATTTCTGAGTTCACATCTTTATTTCTACTTTCACTGATTTGTATTTGTCCTACGCTTTGGAAAAACTTAATGAATTCATTTGCTGCTTCTTGGCCTTTCAGGGGTTTGTTGTCCTTTTCTATTACTATAGGAGTTGTTCTGTTTTCTTCCTGGTTGAGACATTTGGCTATACGCCAGAGTTTGTGGCCGTCTCTATCTACGTTTAGCCGTTCTGTTTTTTCATGCCAACTTTTCCTCATGGCAGAAAGGTAATTTTTCCTGAAAACTGCGTTAGCTGCTTTTAGATTTATGTTATTTTCTGTACAAGGGTTATTTTCTACTGTGTTTCTGGCTTTAATGGTGGCATTGTGGAGTTGTTGAAGGTGATCAGACCAGTTGGGAATATAATCTTTTCTTGCTCCTCTAGGAATTGATTCCTTAGCTGCTAGGAGGATTGCTTTGGAGAAAGCTGAGTATGACTTATTAACCTGATTTGATTTGCAGTTTATTGAAGTTGTGTATAGGTCTGTGAGCTTTGAGAATAGGTGCCAGTTGGCTTTTTTGTAGTTCCATCTGGGGATGGTGGAGTTTTCTGATATTTTGAAGGAGCTATCCATACTGATCAATATGTGTTAGTGGTCACTGGTGGCTAGCTGGTCTGCAACTTCTCTGGTGCACTTTTGGATAAGTTGTCAGTTGCAAAGGCTAGATCTGGAGTGGTTGATGTTAGCCAGGCTCTTGAGAAAAATGTTGGTTTATCCTCAGGTTTGTTAAGTAGGATAAGTCTGTTCTCTGCTTGCCATTCTTCAATTTCTTCTCCCCTGGCATTTAGGTCTGGGTATCCCCAGCTCTGAGAGTGACTGTTCATATCTCCTAAGATAAGACAGTCTTCTTGGTCAGGTATTTGTATGTGATCAATCTCTATTTCCTTGTCTGGTGGGAGGTAGCAGTTAAAAAGATTAATATTTCCATCCGGAAGAATTAGCTTAGTTCCCATTATTTCTGATTCTGAGGATCTGGGCATAGTTATGTCTGTGGTAGGGATGTCATTTTTAATGAGGGTGAGGATTCCTCCTTTGGGTCTGATTTCTCTATCTTGTCTGATGCAGGTGTAGCCTCTAATGGAGAAACGAAGATTACTGTTCAAATGAGTTTCTTGGATGCAAGCTACATCTATTTCTTTCTCATGCAGAAATATTTTTAGAGCTTCTTTTTTCTTTTGGATGCCCTCTGCGTTCCATTGTAGGATTTTTAAACTTTTGGTCTTGGAGTGTTGGCCAGTAGTTTTTACTTTCTTGTCCCTGCTCCTGGCTCCACAGGCAGAGATAGAAGAACCACCAGCTCGCTTGTGTGGGCTCCTTCGAGGCGGAGAGCCCGGCCCCCTACCTGCGCGGCGGGATTCCACAGGCAGGACGCCACATCTATTAGAATCGTTACTGAACTCCAACATAGATGAGGTTGCGTGTCAATATGTTTTGCGCCAGGAGGCCCATTGACTCCGACTTCAGCCTGCTTTTCTTTCTTGTTGTGCTCCCATAGCCTTTGATCATCCAAGATCATCTGCAAGGCAGCAGGTGTTTATTTTCGGAGTTTTCTCTCCTAGATGAACTGCTATCCCTAGCTAACGAGTTTCATCTACCCGGGTTTAGAGTCAAACAATCTGACACTTTTCATAGATCCTAATTAACACCAAGGATCTACAAATTTAGATTTGATAGCTACTGTTGTACAAGCTGTATCTCTGATGAAATTCAAAACTTTTCCATTCCCCAAACCTGGGAATAAATTAAAAGTATTTTTTCTATCTTCTACCATGTTAATTTCTTCTTTGATTCTACAATAATTTACTACCTCAACTTCACAATCCTCATCACTGTAATCCCAATCATGATTATCATTTGTATAGTAAACTCTGTTTGTTTGTTATCTATCCTTATTTTAACTGCTGCTGCTTCTGTTTTGATTCTTATCTCTATTATTAGAATTCATCATTAACAAAGTTAGGACAAAGAAAAATGGTGAGTGAACGAGAAATGAACTAGAGGCTGCATGGGATGACAGAATATATTATTAGAAGTGTTGACAGTTACTCTAATGAAGATATGCTTGTTTCAACAGCAACACTTGTCCTGGAGATGTAGATGTGAATGTATTTTATGCTTTGCCGTTTTCATAATGAACCATACTGAACTTTATGTCTTCATGATGAACTATACTGAACTTTATGTCTTCTTGATGAACTATACTGAACTTTATGTCTTCATGATGAACTATACTGAACTTTATGTCTTCATGATGAACTATACTGAACTTTATGTCTTCATGATGAACTATACTGAACTTTATGTCTTTATGATGAACTGTGATAAACTATATAGTGTCATAGAATGAACTCTGTGTCATGAAGATGAAAAGGAACTCTGTGCCAGGAAGATTGAACGAACTTTGTGTCAGCAAGTTGAACTATGGACAGTGAATTATTGTATGTTTGTTGTCTTCCCCAGTTGATACTCATTGTCCATTGTAAAGACTTAGACTGTTTTTAGAAAAAAAATATTGTCATATTTTTTAATGAAAGGGGGGGAGGAACTGTTACATAGCTATTTTAGTTAGTTGGGTTTGGGTTACGCCCTTTAATGTACTGACAGTGAACGGATATTTTAGAATGACGACATATACTTTGGGGTTATCTTCTTATCTTATATAATACAGACGTTACTTCAAAAAAGAAGATTGATTACGTCTTACTCGTCATGCATTTTGTCATGCATAATAACCAATGACTTAGGGGTTAAGATTGACTCTTCGGAATCAGTTACCGCTAGACTCTTGAGGGGATAACATCGTTTTATAGTGACAGACTGTGGCCCATTCTGTATTAAACGTTTGTTTGAAGTTTACCTTAAGTCAACTTGGTCATTGAGTCTGTGTTTCTGTTAGTACCTGATCTATATTTGTGACGTGTGCATGTTTCCAAGAACTCGCTAATGAAATACATCAAACAAGGTACGCACGCATCTAAGATAAATAATCATCTTTAGAAATACTCCAGCTACATCTGAATACACAAGCATCCTTTACAGTTTCACTGGCAATCATTTCAACTTACTAAAACGTTTCGTTCCATTTTTTAAATTGTAAAAAAAAAATTGAAAGAAAAATAAAATATCAGGATCGTTTTTGTATTTTTTAAAATATATCAATAAAGTATAGGTATTCGTCTCGGATTTGTGAATTAATCTTTTTAAAACAACTGTTTTAATTACCAGATGTTTAAAAAATATATACAGCTACAATGATATCATTTGGATCGGTGGCTAAATGGTTAGAAAAGCTTGGCTTCCGAAGCAAGGTCCTAGGTTCGAATCTTTGGTGCACACTGGGATTATAAATTTGGGAATTTTTAGGACGCCTTTGAGTCCATTTCGCTCTAATGAATACACGTCTTTAGTTGGGGATAGTAAGGGTGGTCGGTCGTTGCATTGACCATGCCACCTAATCTCACACTTCAGGATCGGCCTTCGCCCCCATGTTACTTTATTTTACGTAATTTGATCCGTTTTTTTTAATAGGATGATGTAGATATCAGGAGAATGCGTTTCTGCAGTAAAGAAAACGCTTGGCCTCAGGGCTTACGGAGCTCCCCCAGATCTCCTAGCTGTCAAGAGAAAGGCCACCAACATAACTGTTTATGTTTTTTTTGCCGAAGGTTGAGAAACATTGCCTTTTTAAAATGCTGCATGTGCGTTTATACATAGGGCTAGGGTTAACTGGGCGTTGTGGTTAGGGTTTACTGGGCGTTATGGTTAGGGTTTACTGGGCGTTGTGGTTAGGGTTTACTGGGCGTTATGGTTAGGGTTTACTGGGCGTTATGATTAGGTTTTAGAAAACTAAATCGTCCCCTCCCCACCAACTTTAAAGTTCTGGATCCGCTAGTGATACCACCCTGCTCGTTAACCATTGGCTAAAGAAACTGATGATCGTAAGGTCTGAAAGGGAAACTTTATATTACAACGTATTATATTATGATTTGAACTAAATTGTAATTATTAAGGCAATAGCTTATCTTCTAACAGTTTAAGGGGGGGGGGGGCAGATTTATTTATTATGTAAACCGTATTAACATATTAAAAAGTGAGTCGAATACGAACAGCATAGACACCATTACTCGGTACCAAAAAGCCTACTACTATTGATCTTAAATTTGACCTTGGTCTAATAATTTTAAGGTTAAACGTGTAATGTAATATGGATTCTAGTCTAGATATAGATTCTATATCAAGATTTTAGATCTAGTCTAGATTATATATCTAAATCTATTTTAAGATCTAGTTATAGTTCTAGATCTAGTCATTCTAGTTCTGACCTAATTCTAGTTTTAGATCTAGTTCTAGATCTAAAATCTATACTCTAGTCAACCTTATCTCTAGACTCTTTAGTCAAAAGAACCACACTTGTAGAGTGGTTAATACACTGGCCCTTTCCCAGTTGTTCCAGTGGTAGAATCATTGGGCATTGATCAAGCTAAAAGCATATAATAGCGCTAAACTTAAACAATCGGTAAAATAGTTCTGCTCGCACAGATTTATTATTGTTAATCTAGATCTATTACAAATTTAATTACATGGAGACTTGCGATGGCAGCGAGCAGGGTATGATCCCGGGACCGTCGAGATATTCACTCAAGCGTGCTAACCGCACGACCAGCCATTGTTGTTAACTTAATAACAGCTAATAGCGTATTATTGATAAAGAAACATATTACACATTAGGTACTTTTTAAATAGCCTTGTCGAAACATCCATAATAATTATAACTATCTATAATAGATTGTTCCGAGAGTTTATATATATATATATATATATATATATATTGTGAGAGAAAATGAGAATTCCAGATAAATCTAATACCGTTGATTACATGTTTGGGATGGTCTCGTAAGAAAGTTATATGTACCATAGCCTTGTGGAGAGAATTTCACTTATGCCTTACTACATAAATTGTCCAATTTCAAGATATTTATAAAATCAGATTGATCAATAGGGTATTGGTTAATTATTTTAACTGTTAGAGCTAAATCTTACACAGCATTTATTACCATTACTTCATATGGAACATAATAATGCAACTTTATTACCTTTGCACTTATAAATGCTCTAGCTACATTTTACAGTCATCTGTTGAAATTGAGCAAACACTAAATGTGGCTCAACAAAAATGGCTGAGACGGATTTTGGGAGTCAGTTACACAGATCGGGTCTCAAACAAGGAAATCCTATGACGAACTGGGAGTCGAACACTTTGTGAGGTTGTGACACAGCGTCGTATGAGCAGGGCCGGTTTTAGGACACTTCACCCTATGCGGTTGCAGTGGGCCTCACACTTTCATAGGCCCAGCGAGAAAGCTAGATGTAGATTATTTAAAAAAAAAGACATTTTAACTTATTGTTAAACGATTTCTGAAACTCTCCTGCAATAGTAAAATATACAAAAAAGGCATGAAAATCTCCTGAAATTATTAAAATCTCCCAAAAAATAATGCTAATCTTCTTAAAAACAGACAAAATTGTCATTTTTGGGTGTCATTCAATATGGAAAGCGCCTATCTTACTAGCAATTAAAAAAACGGCAATATCAGCGAATTTTAACCAAAACAAGAAGTTCAAATACTTAATTTCCTTTAATAGTCACTGGCATATAAATATAGATCTAAATCTATCTCGACCTCTTACAAAAACACAAAAGCGATATTTTGCTAGTCGATAGTAAATCTAAAAAGGCAGATCTGAATGTTTATCAGCTTTTTATTGAAAAACTACAATCTACTGTAGATGGCTCGTAAAGCTAATTTGGCAGTGATTTTGTACTTAGTAAAGTATGAATAAAATGCAAAGACTAACTAGGGAGGAGGCTTCAGACATTGCCAATGACAGCCTCCTTAAGTAACAAGTCAATCTAGAATTTAGATCTAGAACTAGGTCTAAATCTAGCAGCTTGTTGCCCAGATACTTAACTGCTATTAAAGACGAGCACATCCATTTCAACACATAAAACTAGTCAATTACTTCATACAGACTTTTATAATTGCTTCTCACGTGACTTCTACTGTGACCTAATCACTTCTCTTTACAACGCTACTTTTCTAAAATCGACCGACTACTAGCCTATTTAGTTACTAGACTTGGATTTCCTTCTACGTTTTTTTTACACGGCTACTACAGCTACACGGCTACTATACAGCTTGACTTTCTTCTTAAATGGCTTTTAGCCTGGCCAATTCTTGTATCCGTGGTTCAATAGAAGCGGGTCACATTGTCATCCTTTCACGCTCTATATAGTCCAAAATCACCGAAATATTAGAAACTGCCACATAATTACTATTTTACCAGTGACTCGAATACAACAGAACAAAACATAATATTGATCTTATATTTAGATCTAGGCTATATAGACTTAACAAAAAAAAAATCAAATCAACACCAAAAACAACAAGTTCAGCATATATTTGTGTTATTGCAACTTTATTAAAATAATTGTTAGAAAAAAAAAGAGTTTATATAGTTAATTATATAATTTTTGCCTACAAAAAAGCGTGCATCACTGTTTACCAAGTGTAACAAAAAGAAAATCTTAGAATACTTATTTGGCAACACCTCTGTGACATCATTGGAAACAAAATGGCAGCGTGCAGCGTGCTGAGCAACCTTGACGTCGCTAATGCTTTTGGTTGATGTCATATAAATATAAAAGTTCTCTTTTTTTTACAAGCAAATCTTTTAAAAACACTATTTACATTTACTAATTGTATTTATAAAAAAAAATCATTTTCGGTGAATCATTAATTTTTGACGCTCATCTTCATGATTACCAATATTTAAATTAATAACCTATATTATTCATACATAAATTTGTCTTTTAGTTGTTTAGTTATGTATTGTTGATTAGAGTTTATTAGGACAGACCTGATACTCTACACATGCTTCTATCTCCTCAGGCGCTACCATCTCTATATCAAATTACATTAATAAGGGATGACAAATTGATTTTGTTTCCATCTTTAAATATATTCAAGTTTTGTTTGTGGTATAACTGCTTCCCTAATGGCAGTGGAAGTATACAACGATTTTATATAGACTAGTAATATACGATTTGTTATAATAATAATAGTATTAATAATAATTGTCGCTAGGATATTACACTAATGTGGCTATTGAATTTAATTATAATTTACTTTATAATATTATATAATTGATATCTCTATGATACATTTATTGTATTTGATTATATAATAATAATAAGGCTTATAATACTGTAAATAATTTACTGCCAGTAAAATGTATTAATACCTGTGCTTAAGGTTAACATTAATACAACATTCCTAAAAGATTTAATCTAGATATCTTTTTATAATTATCCACTTAAGATAGTAGACACATAGACTGCAATGTATTACCATTCATTATGATAGATTTACATTTCTATCTCTACGTTGTAGTGTAGGGAATCATGCTTTAAGGAGAATAAAGACAATTTGTGTGTTCCCTTTTAAATAGTTAAGAAATAGAATTAGCAACATACGTCATTCCAAACACGAGCAATATGTTTGTTGTTGTTGTTGTTGTTTTTTAACTACTTCTTTGTATATCTGCTTTCGCTCTTAATTAAAATATTTTTTTCTGTCTTTCTCTTATTTTCATCTCGCTAAAAGAAACACTGTTAGGGTGTTCAGTTAAATGATACCAGCTCATTCCCTTTTGATATGATGTAACTCCCCATTGACCATTTAGATTAGATAGCTGACAACTTGCATACCACCAGGCACCTGAACTTTTTTCTGCACAGTTTGCGCTACTGTGTACATCGTTATCTCTATCAAAAGTACTAAAGTACATGTTGTTATGATAAGATAAACCATCTTCAATATTTCCTGAATAGTTTCCTATCTGTAGTTTATATTTCTCAGTCTCACTCAATACTTTAAAGTCTTTGTATTGCGCAAAATATTTTTTGCTGTTATATTCTAAATCTATTCTCAAATCATATTGTCCAGTAGAAGATAATTTAAAAATATTTTCATTTCCCAGATAAAATTCCCCAATGTTGTAATCTCCAAAGCCGTCACGATACTCCTTCCAGTCTCTATAGAAATTTACTTTTCCGTTGATTCTTCTCTGAAAGATGATCCATCCACCGCCGTCTGTCTTTGTATCACACAAGACCTTTAACCCGGAAGCTAATGTCACCTCCACGCGTTCTTTCTTATCGATTATGCCACGACATGACTCCGGTATTAAAGTTTTCTGGTATTCTTGTAATAGAGATGTGTAATTTGTTTTTCCTGAAAGTAAATATAAACAGTTCTAAAATTATTATCTTTTAAATTTACATTTGATGCATGCAGTCCATCTTACATGTACATAACGTTTTGTCGCAGCCTTTTAGCAGCTCAGTTTATAGCGCAGATGTTTCACGGTTCAAGATATGTTATGGGGATAATTTAAATATTTTATAACAAACAGTTGTTGTTTTTTCTTACTATATTATATAGCATGTGTTAGCCCCTTTGCTTATTTTACACATACGAAACATAGATATGCATTATTTTTTTTAAGGACATAATAACATAAAAAAAATAATATGACCAAAACATTTCTCGCTAAAAAGTATGCGTGAAAAATGCCATCACGTCAAATATAAACCTATAAACTATGTCAATAGAAACAAAAATACAAGTAAAAAATAAATTAAAAAAAACACTAGTCTACCGGCGGCGTCTCATACGCCGCTATTTTGCAGGGCCGGCATTAGGCCACTTCAACCTAAGCGATTGCAGTTGGCCACGCAATTTCATAGGACCCGCTCTAATTTTAGGTGTATAGATTTTTAAATTAAACCATTTTATAATTTATAAAAGATTTCCCTCGGCCTCCTGTCGATTAGAAATTCTGATTATGTTAAGCAAATGCGTAAATTTACTCAGAGTTTATAAAAGGTAGGTATTTACATCTAGACTTAGACAACGGTACCCTTAATGTTCTTGAAAGTCTAATTATATATAAAACCAGGTGACCGAGCCATGATCGTGTGAATTGATATTTGACAGATATTTACCAGAACTTATTTCTGAAACCCTTTTTTTTATGACGAAAATGATCGAGCGATCGGGAAACGACTACCAATCAGAAATTTGCTTTTTATGATATATTACCTGGAAATGTCATTGTACAAAGCAATTAGAATAGAAAGTCTCTTAAATATTATAATAGAAAGTCTCTTAGTGATTAGAATGCAAAGTCTCTTAGAGATTAGAATAGAAAGTCTTTGAACTCCACCTACAATCTAGAATAACCACAGCTCACGTCGTGTCGTTTTACGTGGCATCTTTTGCTTAAACCTACTAGACTATTTTTGGCTTGGAAGAAAGTCTTTGTAGTTTAACTTTTTAAATGGTAACATACTGACATTTAATATTGCACTTAGTGTATTTATTATAAATTAATGCGGAACCTCTAGGTTATACTGTTCAACATGGAATAATAAGAATTGTCTTTGAGACCGAAGATTAGTGAGAAATGCACTATTTCCGTAGCTGGGCAGCCCAAGCTGTGACCTTCTTCTTTTACCACATCCAGGGCAAGCATAACCATTGTCCGCAGGAGGTCGATTTAGATTTTCTTTTCGCCTTCTGCGTTTGTCCTCGGCAGCGGATTTCCTTTTGGTCTCAAATGTGTATCCCGCGTCCTTCGTGAGTGAACTACAGATGTCTCATTCTGAGGCGCATGCAACCAGTTACTGTCTTCTTATTCAACTAAGGAAAGTTGACGCCTAAGCTGGTCTATGAAGCGTTTCCGTGGGGCGCCTCTGTTACGTCGACCACCTTTTAGTTTACCAAAAAAGATTGCCTTTGGCATACTTTCGTCTCCCATTCAGGATACGTGCCCTGCCCAGCGTAAGTGTCAAACCAAAAGAAGTCCCTCTATACTGTCTATACCGGCGTGCGCAAGGTCATCAATGTTTGTAGTGAGGTCTTGCCATCGTATGTCAATGATGGAACGCAAGCATCTTTGGTGAAAGCGTCAAAAAGTCTTAGTTGATTTCTATATAGTGTCCATGTCTCAGAGCCATATAGGAGGGTTAAGAGAACCATCTCCTGGTAGACATTGATTTTTGTAGGCAAGCGGAGCAATTTGTTCCGCCAAACTCTCTCTGAAAACTTTCAAATGCGCTACTGGCCTTGGCTAGATGGTTATCAATTTTCCTTGAAAGTGAGGCGTCATTTAACACTATAAAACCTAGATATGTGAAGTGGTCTACCATGTTAAGGGGCTGTTCGTTTACGGTGATCCTTTGGTCTAGGTGTGTTTTATTGTTTGACTTCTGGAACATAAATTCTGTTATCCCGAGTTGTATTGGTAAACCAAAAAAGGAGTCAGCGTATGCAAACTCGTCTACCGCGTTCTGGAAGTCATGTTAATTGTGAGCTAGCAGGGCGCAATCATCGCCATAGAGAAGCTCCGTTATGATCATCTTTTTTTTGTTTTGTATGGGACTGTAGACGTCGAAAATGTAGTGAAGCAATTCTGTGTACTTGCTCCTACTCTATTCGCTATCTTCTTTGGCGTAAAGCTGAGTCAAATAAAGCAGCAATTTGCACGAAAGCATCTACATCCGGTTTCGATCAGACGGCAATTTGTTCAATCTTCGACGTCTACTATCCTAGAAGATGGAATATGTAACAATAAATGGCTGCCTAGTGAAGCTGTATGCTCGATGGACTGTCAATCGGTTCTCGCGATGTTTATACCCTGCCTTCTACCATCCCTTGTCATCATGCGGGAGGTTTGCACTAAAAAGTAGATAATCTTTAACTCTGAAGGAACATCGGAAACATGTAAAATATTTTAGATGACAAAGGCGGACTTTTCCCTTAAAAAACTTAGAAACGTAGTGCCAGTAATCAAAAGAATGTTTCATCCAGCATTTTTCCAGCACCAAAAAGTCCAAAGCAGTACTGTCTTAAATATAAAATTAACATTTATTTTACATTGTATATTTTTATATACTATTCGACTGGAGGCGTGTTGCATTTTGCATAGGACCCGCACTTTTCACTCTAATTAAAGGTGTAGAAATTATTAAAATAAATTATTTTTTAACTTAAAACAGATTTCCCGCGCCCTTCTGTCAATTTACCAAGAGCTCCTGGAAATCTCCAGAAATTGCAAAATATACGAAAAAGTACTTAAAACATACGAAAATATTGAAACAAAAATTTGTCATTTGGGGTATCATTCAATATGCAAAACGCCAATCATACGCGCAATAAATAAAAATAGCATTATGCATAAAACGTAAATGCTTATGCTGGTAAAAAAATCTTCTCGAGCCTCAAACTAATGAAAAATTAATTAAGGTCAACAAACATTTGATAATTCTTAGTATTGAATTTAATCTATGTAGGAAATAAAAGACTCGTAAGGCAAGGCTCGTAAAAAAATTCTGTACGTAGTAAAGAATGAATAAAATGGATTGACTTATCATCCGCTTCCCTACCCAAACTTGGCCCCGCGAAGTTTGTTTCGCATTGGGCCATACAATGCTAAAATCTGATCCTGCCATTTAGTGACGGTTGAATATACATAGTAGATTATTTGTTCTCTTTCAATGACTTTTTGGTCACAATTGTTGAGTTCGGCGCTACTATTTAGTGTTTGTAAAATGTTTGTAAATTGTTTCCAATGTTTCGGATGTTGAAGATAGTTTACTTCCAAGTCCAAACCTCCAACAGGACGAAGGAAAGTGGGAGCGGGCAGGGTTTGAAACCGGAACTATCGATAAATCCAAACGATAGTCCAGCGCGCAAATCGCATGACCAGGCAGCCATCCGTAGTGACGGATGAATACAACTTGCTCTCTCCCCCTCGTTTTTTCGTGGGGTAGCTCTATTCACAGAAATAAAAAAGTATCTTTCCTTTACTTTTTCTTGCGTGTCCAAAATCTTAAGCTATGAAGACAATTTATATATATATATTATATATATATATAGTAATAAATAATTAGCAAAATAAAATATTACCCTGCATATAATAAGCTATCTAAACTGGAAATATACGGTGGAAAGACCGCACAACAAAATCGAAGTAAACCAGTATGGACAGTATAGAGACCTTTTTATGGTCCGAAAGTTACTCTGGGCAGAGGATTTATCCCGAATTGGGGACCATGATATGTCAGTCGTTTATGGTGAGCTGAAAGCTCATCGGTGTAACAGAGGAGCCCCAAGGTAACGCAACGCTTTAAAGATACATATATATATAAATTTATATATATATATCATCATCATCATCATCATCATTGGCCTCCTTCAGTCGGAGGACGACTATGGTTCATCTCAGAGCACACTTCCTCATGTGGCTGTGGAGCCCTATTTTGGAGAGACACTCCCGTCCACAGATAGCGCAGGTTAGGGTCCCCTTGGCTTTTGCTTCGGTGGTAGGGGAGCTGGCCGTTTTTCGGTTTGTGCGTTTTTCTTCCTGGGCTGAGACCCATGTACTTTCACTGTCCATAGCTTTCTTGTTCACTGTCTCTCTCCACGTGTTGCGGTCTAGAGCTATGTCTTCCCAATTGTCAGTATTAATGTTCACTGATTTGAGGTCACGTTTTATTACATCTATGTAACGAAGGTGGGGGCGACCAGTTTTTCTTATGCCAGTCGCGAGTTGACCATAGAGGATGACTTTCGGGATGCGCTTGTCCTCCATCCGGCGAACATGTCCAAGCCAGCGCAAACGGCGTTGTCTGAGGGCTGTAAGATGCTGGGAATACCTGATCGCGCAAGGATCTCAGTGTTGCACACTTTTTCTTTCCATGTGACATTGAAGATCCTACGGAGACATCTCAAATGGAATGAGTTTAGTTTTCTCTCTTGCTTTGCGTAGGTGGTCCATGATTCACTGCCATACAGCAGTGTACTCATAACGCATGCCTTGTAGACTTCCATTTTGGTCACCGTAGTTAGCTTATGGTTTTCCCAAACTCTTGGTCTGAGTCTAGTGAATGTCGAGGCAGCCTTCCCTATGCGTTTTTTCATCTCCTCTCTAGGGACAGGTCATCTGTAATTGTGGATCCCAGAAAGCAGAATTCGTTTACGGCGTCCAGCTTGTTATCGTCTATGAGGATACAGGGTGGTGCTGTAGTAGGTGGTCCCATAACATTTGTTTTCTTCGTGCTAAGCCATATTCTTTACAGGCCTGAGAGAAGCGAGACATTAGTGACTGAATTTCCTCTTGAGTGTGTGCCACTTCCGATGCATCATCCGGAATAGCATATCTCTTACGAGGGTGGCTCTGATTTTAGTTTTGGCCCACAGTCTGGCAATATTTAGGAGTTTGCCATCAAATCTGGAATGGAGATAGATGCCTTCAGTGTATTTGTCAAACGCGTTGTGGATTAGCAGTGAAAATAGTATTCCGAAGAGGGTTGGGGCCAGGACACATCCTTGTTTAACTCCGCTGTTTATACAGAAACTTTCAAAGCTGGCACCGTTGAATTGCACTGTACCCATCATATTTTGGTGGAATGATATGATTACATTTAGAAGCTTGGGTGGACAGCCTATTAACTGTAAAATTTTAAAGAGGCCATCTCTGCTAACTAGATCGAAGGCCTTTGTCAGATTAATAAACGCAATGTATAAAGGCATCCTTTGTTCTCTGCACTTTTCCTGGAGTTGGCGGATGGAGAAAATCATGTCAATCGTGGATCTCCCTCAGCGGAAGCCGCATTTTGATTCTGGGTAGACCCGATCAGCGAGTTTTTGTAGCCTGGGAAGTATTACTCGAGCAAAGACTTTGCCTACAATACTTAAGAGTGAGATTTCCCTGTAATTGTTGCAGTCGCTTCTGTCACCTTTGTTCTTTTACAGTGTAATGATTTTAGCATCCCGCAGGTCTTGTGGCACAGCACCTTCTTGCCAACATTTGCAAAGCAGTTCGTGTAGAGGTTGGATTAGAGTAGTTTTGCATTGTTTTAAAAGATCTGGGGGGATACCATCGCATCCGGGTGCTTTGCGGGTAGCAATGTTGTCTATGGCTTTGTTGAGCTCTGAAAGGGTGGGTGTTTCATCTAGCTCGTTAATTGTTGGTAATTGTATGATGGCCTTAAAGGCTGAGTCAGAGACTGAGCTTGTTGTTGCGTAGAGCTCAGAGTAATGTTCAAACCATCTGTGCATTTGTTAGCACTTGTCTGTGATAATTTCCCCAGTGGAAATATATATTATAAAGTAGAAAGTAAGGTGTATGTATGTATGTATGTATGTATGTACGTATGCCACTTATCGAAATCAAAACCTCTTGACCAATATTGATAAAACTTGGCAGGAATGTTCCTTGGGTACCAACTTAGACTGTAGTGTATGTATTGTAATCCTAAAACAAACTTAGGACCCTCAAAAAATTATTGTAGCCAACAAGCACAAATAGCCGCTGTTCAAGATAAAGATTTTCTAGACCTCTCGCCGAAATTAATTGGTATTTTTAATATATTTTGTATAATTTTAAAGGCCAAATACGAAATTTAAAATTATGATCAATTATGTGGTAATTATATTATCAAAGATATACATTAACTTTCAAATTTCTAGGGAAATAGAGCCGTTTTTGAGTTCCAATGTTTGGATTTTTGATCCGACTAATTTTTAGCATTATATATAAATGGAAAAAAATCTCAGTACCTTCATTATTGGAAAGATTGTATTGTAATAAATCTATTGTCTCTTTCAAGCGGGTAAGGTTTCGTTGATTGATTTTTAGGTCATCTTTAACATTTTCGATGTTTTGTTGAATGATTTTCAGGTCTTCCTTTACACTCGTCATATTTTTTTGATAAACCTTGAATTCTTCATGAATATTTATTATGTTTTGTTCGCTAGTTTTTGGCCTCTGTTTATTATCACCAACTTCTCTCTGCAAGTCATGCACAACTTTGACCAAATCATCAAAAGTTGGTCTTTGTACAGAAATGACTAACTGCTCCTGAAATCTGTCTTTTTGTCCGAGTAAATAGTTGACATGAGCACCGCAAAAATATTTCCCAGAGTCTGACAATTTCACATTTTGCCATGTGACTTGAAGATAGGAATCTTTAGACAAGTTGTGATAGAGTTCACCTTGTATTATATTGGAGCTCAGATTTTGTCCAGATTTGGTAACAGGTTGATCACTAGATATAGTCGCAATAACATTATTAGTCTCTGAAAAAAAAAAAACCTACCGATATAATGTAAGATTAAAATGCTACAAATTCATAATGAAAAAAAAAGGCATACATTTTACTTTTTTTTAATGGATCATAAAAAATATATCACACGGAACTAAACAAAATATTGAAATTGAAATATTGAGAAATAGTGTAATAGGATTGCGTTGACATAAGCTAAGTCGTTAGTCCTTACTGGAAGAGGTATAGAGAGGGTTATCTCGGAAATGCAGCAATGCCATGAATAGCAATATTGCCACAGAATTTGGGTGCAACATCATTGGAAGAAAGAGTCTCTGTGGCTGAGTGGTTAAGCTTAAGTTCCTGGAGTGAGTTCTAGGGTTCGAATCTCGGTAAAGACTGGGACTTTGAATTTTGGCATTTTAAGGACGCCCTCTAATGGGTACCTAACTTTAAATGGGGAAAGTAAAGGCGGTTTGTCATTATGTTGGCCACATAGCAATCTGTTCGTTAACCGTGGCCCATAGAAACAGATGACCTTAATTCCATCTGCCCTATAGATCGCAGTGTCTGAGAGAGGAACTAAATAAAATATAAGAAATCCCATAGGTGTGTCCGAATTGATAATACCGTGGGAGGCGGAAGGATACGACTCAAACCAGTAATGGCCGATGCCGCCGAGAAGTTTATGGTCTCGTGTCTTTTGAGACTAATTGACAGAACTATTTGAAGTGCTTACAGTCTATGAAGAAATTTTCAAAATGAACCATAGTCGCTCTTTGTCAGAAGGAGGTCAACAGACGTCAACAACAACCATTTCCCTTATTGGATATCAAACTATAAAATTAATTACCAAAAATTAATTGACTAGTTGAGATTTTTTGTTTATTGATTCAAGTTTCTTTTTTAATGACAATAAATAATTGTTTAATCTATCAAATTGATCGGAGAATGCTAGATGAAGAAATAGTGTTAACACTTGTTTAAGGAGACTAAACCCCGACAAATTAGTCATATCTGTAAATACTAAAGGATTATGTCCCTTGTTGGTGTTAAGAGAAATAGTGAATAGCAAGTAATTAATTGTCTAATTGGTTATTTATTTGGTTGACTCATGTCTTGTCTATGTCAATGGACTATACGAAGTTTCAGCTTGATCCCTGAATGTGATCGGGACAAATAATGTGTACACACTTTCTACCAGACAGACATTGAGTTGATATAAGCTTTTTAAATAACAATACTTGAAGATCTCCGATGTTTATTCTATTAATGCTACGTTACCGTGAAGTATGTACATGAATTGAAGAACTGAATCTTGATAAGGACTATCGTTGGACGCCTGCAAAACAAAACAAAAACATATTAATAAACGTTTCAAGAGATATGCCAAATATTACTAAAAATAACTGACCTACTTACAAATAGACAAACAATACAAACACATTTGTGTACAGCATATGGTTTGTTAACACAAAAACACAATTAACTATTGATATTCCGATTAAAAAGTATTGGTTTTTAAATTTTAAATGAAATCTAGAAAAAAAAATATACTATAGTTTAAAATATATGTGTGTGTGTGTGTATATATTCGAGTGCATTGGTGTGTGTGTGTATTTACGTTTGAGTGTGTGTATTTCCTATTTAGATGTTGTTTGACTACCGTGTGTTTGTGTATCTAGCTGCGTTTCTCTGTGTATTTGCGTTAGTGTGTGTTTTTGTGTGTATGATTGTACTTTTGTGGGTGTATTTGAGTGAGTTTATTTTTGTATTTGTTTGTATGTGTGCTTGTCTGTGTGTGTTGGTGAAAGAAGATTTAATCTCCGCATCAAGTGAATTCTAAATAATATATATTTCTGTTGACCTTACCAGAAAAGAACATTTGACTGTCAAGGGCTCTATGAGTTCTTTTACAATTTCTGAACTTCCAACGAAATTAAGTTTTGATTCTGTACACACACAAAAAAACATTTTAGAATTGGCATTGAAATGCATATCCCAAATTAGCCATTATACAAATTTTAATTACTCTTTTTACAGACATACTTTTGATATATATCAAGGCCCCCCCTCTCCTGAGCATCCAAATCCCTAGCTACACGACTGCAAAAAAGCCTACTATATTGTATTATAATGTTTCTAATACTTACTGATATTGTTCTCTCCTGGAATCCGTATGTTCTTCGAAGAACATATCTCTATCTCTTCGGAAATCTTTAATCGTGTAATTTCCTGAATCAATGCTGTGACATTTGGTTCGTATCTCACTTCTTTCTTGGCTTTCATGGGAACATTTTTCTGAACAGAGTTATCTCCATCAACGTTACATCTGTAAGCTTGAGCGTCACACTGAACAGGATTGTAGACAGTCAAGGAAAGGAACAGATTTCCAAAACTGACTTGCGCATGTCTGAACTGAACAAACTGTTGGAGATTGAAAGTTTGAGTGTCCAGTGACAGAAGAACATAAAAGTCTTTGATCGTTTCGTTATAACGTGACAGTGATACAGATTTGATGACATCAATGTTTGGAACTTGGTTGTTAGTTACAGAACAGTTGATCACAAGTTGCGACGTGAACACTGGCGATATGACCTCTGGCTGGACATTAATGATAAGATCTGAAACAAAATATTTTAAAATATTACAATTTCCATTTAAATAAATATTTTTTTTATAAATTATACTTAAACACAAATAATTGCCTGCAATTTCTCAATGAAGCTTCAGTAGTCAAGACAAAATATATTCTCCTGACATGATCCACTTATAACATTTAGACTTTTGAACAGAGCTAGAGAAAACGTATATATATATATATATATATATATATATATATGTAACATAAAGTGTATATAACAGTAAAAGTTTTTACAAAGCTAATATCAACTCACAAAATGCCTGTCTGTCTGTCTGTCTGTCTGGTAAAAAGTTTGTACGATATTTCTCCTACACCTATTCTCAGATCAAGTTAAAACTTTGTTAAATTATTCATTGACATATTCAAAAAATAAATGAATAAAACAATAAGAATTAGAGAATTAATTACTGGTAGATTATTATTTAGTTTAACACAAACAAGTCAAATTGATTTAACTAAAGACAATTTTCGCGCTTACACTACTAGCATGTACATAGCGCTTTGGACCAATCTCATCTGCTTTCCAGTGGGGATGGGCTTACGTTTTTCGAGCAGCAACTTGAAATTTTAGACACTCAGTAGACACCACTGTGCTTGAGACAGGTGTCGAACCTTGAGCCCCATCGATAGGTTTCTAAGCCAAGCTCAAACGAACATAACATACATATAACATTAAGTGTAAGTAACATACAAACGTGCGCGATAAAACCTTCTCAGCATCTTTATAGTCCTTAAGCTACGCCGCTTGCCCTGGCTCGGACATGTTCGCGGATGGAGGACAATCGCTTCCCAAAAATCATTCTGTACGGGCAAGTCTGGCGCAAGAAAAACCGGTCGCCCCCACCTCCGTGACGTGAATGTGATAAACGTGATTTAAAACCAGTGAACATTTCTTCTTCTTCTTCTTCTTCTACCTCGTTCTCATTGTTATGTTGGGGTGTTCAGATGACTAGACCAATACATGAGATGAACTGCGCAGTGGTTTCCAGATCAGGGAGCTCTCCATATAGTTTTCTTTCTATTGTGGAGTTCTATGACTAAATGAGGCCAATAACTATATCATCGCTTTTATTTAACATAAAGCGTATGTAACTTAGAGTTTATACAACATAAAGTGTTTACTTTGTTTTAACATGTACGTTTAAATATTTAGATATTGTTACGTATTTCTGAATCTTCTGGCTAAATGTATTAGTAGGCACACAAATAAAAACACTGCAAAGAACTTGACGACTCAACTTTCAGTTTCATATAACTTTAATGACTATTAACTCTAACAATGTGTTACTGTAACATGTAGCGTAGAAGACTGTACAATATCTGTCAGTTTACTGTTAGCTATACTTCGTTGAAATTCATCTCTTCGCTTCGTTGCAATTCATCTCTTCTCAACTTGCATCGAGCCGTATTCCAAAGAACAGACCAACGACACACTTCCCAGTGTCGCTCCAGGTCTCCCAAAGCTGAATTAAGTCGTACTCAAGTCTACCGAATCAGAGCCACATACGTCTTACATCGACTGTATCGACTGTAACGGCTCAAGTCCACTGTAGTTCGCTGTATAGACTTTAACGACAGTAGTCCACTCCAGTTAACTCTACCCTAGTTAACTTGCATCGAGTCGTACACATCTCTCCTCTACTGTCTCGCACAGTAGACAACAGTACCGACGACTCACTCACGACTCTTTTCACATTAACTCTCTGGCTTATATAGAGTCCCATATCGCTTGTCCAAAGTTGCACAAACACGGCTAGTATCCTCTGGAATAACACACATCCTGTCTTTGTTTATACATGTAGATTCCAGAAAACATCGGCTGCAGTGTCATCTTGCCAGGGTCACAAGTTGTGACCTCTATCTGTCACGGGACATTGCTAGTTCCTTCTGTAATAACACGTAAGGACACGTCACATCCTGTTTCTGTTTATACATGTACATTCCAGAGAACAATCGCTGCTGTGTTATCTCGTCGGGGTCACACGTTAACCTCTTCCTGTCACTGGTTATTTGTAACAATATGTAGATATTTAAACTCCCACATGATAGAGGAGGACGGCGGCAGGCAGGGTTTAAAAGTGAGATTATCTTTACGACTAACATGTAACATCAAGCTTATGTAACATCAAGTTTATGTAACATCAAGTTTATGTAACATCAAGTTTATGTAACATCAAGTTTATGTAACATCAAGTTTATGTAACATCAAGTTTATGTAACATCAAGTTTATGTAACATTATGATTATGTAACATTATGATTATGTAACATCAAGTTTATGTAACATCAAGTTTACGTGAGTATAATTTCCATAATATGAAGTAAGTTTCAATATATTTTTTGTAAGTATTAACAAACAGTTCTTAATTAGCTTTAAATAATTTAAGTTAGATGTATATAATGTTTCTAA
This sequence comes from Biomphalaria sudanica, assembly GCA_036873155.1. Lineage (NCBI taxonomy): Eukaryota > Metazoa > Mollusca > Gastropoda > Planorbidae > Biomphalaria > Biomphalaria sudanica. The sequence continues at coordinate 341,889 of JAZGLO010001665.1, read as the reverse complement.
ATTAAACGTAGTACATATAGCCTATCTTATAAAAATGTGCTAATATGAAAGCTGCATGACTGTAAACTAGATTCAAACAAAGGTCGAAAGTCTAAATACCTGAAACAGCTAATGGAGCTAAATAAACGCCAAGAAGAAGACTCAGTAGGAAAGCCATTTCGTTCTCAACAATAAACAAGGGAGAGAAACTCGTCTCTTTATAGCTAGACACTAGACGAGTTATACAACGACGTAACATTGCGGAATATTGTTATCATATTTAGTTTCACCATTGTTGTTCAACCCACGGCCCGATAAACGCATCCGGCTCGTGACATAGTGCTAACTGACCCCTAGAATAATCTGGCCACGTAGCAGGAGAGACCTGGTTCCACTATCTCCATAACTTTTAAGTTGATGCGACCTGTAAGTCATGGAAATGTATTATGTCACCCAGACTGACAAATTTGGAGAACCCTCGAGTTATAGAATAGCTCGAGAAAAAATAGTTCTTCGAGAGTAATGGATACTTGTTGTAGCTTGTTTGACATTCGTGATGGCTCTCTTGTCATGACAACCAAGTAATAAAGATAAAAACAAAAATAATAATAGAGAAAGTAAAAGAAAGAGAAAGAGAGGCAGAGAGGGAGGGGGAAGAGTGGGAGGGAGAGGGCGAGTGTCTTTTCAGGCATCCTGGTAAAAAATGCATTTTTATAGGACAAGGTCAGCATTCTCTGATGACACTCCACAAGGGCAGATCTCACTTTTGCTTCCTAAACATATGTTGTCTCATTCTGTTTTGTTCGGTTTCGATGCGAAAGATCAGACGTTGATCTTGCGCTAGCTTATAATAGGCGTCATCTTTCTTGTATTCGGATGATATCTTGTCCATTTCTCATTTATTGTATTTACTATTAGTCTCTTTATTTCTTCATACTCATCACTAAAAAATATAAATAAAGTTTATCCATCTTTAAGAGTTCACAGTTGAAATTTAACTAACAAGGGGAAGTAAGCTAATATATATTAGGAACTTTGTTTTGATCCTAGTTATCTCTCTTTGAAAAAAAAAACTACATGTCCTTGAGTATGCTAACAATGCTTTTAGGAAATGGATGCCCGGGTTCGCTGTTCTGCCTCATCGTGGCACCCGGGTGGAAACGGCTATTTGAGGAGATAGCTAGGCGAAATGAATGGCAAAACATAACTCCCGTGGGGATGCCCAGGGGTAGACGAGAGTCCACCCCTTGCACGTGCGGGGTTGTAAAAAAGTCCTCACATGCGCCGTTCCTCAAAGGACCGTTCCATAAATGGCGAGTCCCCCCCACGGTTAGCTTGGTACAAAGAAGGAAAATGACGGAGGCTCCCAGTGCTCCTAGGCCTTCGGCCATGTGTCGGGGGCCGAAGACATTGGATACAGCAATGTTTTATATAGGCATTGACTCGGGTCGCTCTCAAACAGAACTGTGCGTTCACACAGGTTTTTTTTTTTACTGTTCTGGCTGGACGACCAAGCAGGTTTTTTTTTTCAAACTTAGAGCTCGAAGAGCCTTCGGCTCAGCTCTTACGGACATTAAACGGTAATGGATGTTTTAATCACGTTCATGTCCGACCATGTAAACTTATTATAGGCTTCCAAATTTTGCACTATAAACTGTGTCAAATAATATATTACACCACGATGTTCACAATTTGCTTACATTGCTTACATATGTGCCCCCAAATATTGTGATATTAATGTGGTACCAAATATCTGCATATTTTTTTTATCTCCAAATCTTTAAATATTTCTCTGAACTGCCTGTGGTTAAGATAGCTAACTCTGATAAGTTTGATCATTGAGATAATTGTGTCAATACTATGTTTGATAATCAATGCAGTTTAGAGTTTATGATTGGCATATTGTTCTTTAATTTGTTTTTCTTAGTCAGAGCAAGGACTCCTCAGTTGTTACACTTGCAGTTTTGTTTCATGCCAACTTAACACTTTCAAAACAGTTCTTCATAGCGTTGATAAATGAGTTTGTATCTTTAACTTAATGTTTTGAAATGAAAATATTCGTTTGCTTTAAACTTTTTCAATGACTTGGGACAATGTTACATTTTAGCCTCTTCATCAGGAGAAATAAAAAGGGTCAGAAGTTTCAATAATATATGTATATTTAAAAATATAAATATTTATTTCTAATATATTTGCTTTGTATAATCCGTGATCCGTGTACGCGGGCCGCAAATTCAAAACACTCCGGCTGGCGCCTGTGTCCCGCGTATCGTAATTTGCCCACCCCCTGCCCTAAGCCATCAATAGAAATGCCTCAACATAACTATTTCACTGTTGTTGTTTTTTTTTATTCTCGTATATATAAGCATCTGGTTCAAACTTGATCAGTACGCGTTTTCCTATTCAAATTCGAATGAATGTCGTTTATTTACAAAATATACGATGCTAGTTGGTCACTTCCGGCTATTTGTTTTCATTAATACCAAGGTAAACTGTAAAACAATGATAGCCTTGTTGATTGAATCGACAGGTCATAAGTTGCTATCTTTACCCAAACTGAAGGGCATTTGAAAATAAAAATGTCATGTTAAGAGCTTGCATGGTGATTGGTATCATTTATATATATATATATATATATATATATATATATATATATATATATATATATATATGCAAGGAAAGCTTCCAAAAGACCTAGTTAATGACAACTAATCTGGATTGCGAAGCTGAAGGAGACAAGGAAATCTACGATCGCGGGACCTGGACTGTTGCATCACTTGCCAAGGGTCGCTACTGCTTATAGTAATTATTTATTAAATTGTTACCACCGATGATTGACTTTCTCTATTTTTTCCCCTAACTTGATAATTTTTATTATTTTATATTCTTTATTTAGTCTTCACTCGTGGTCTCTGTACTTCTAGTTGGTTGTGAAAGTTGGACATTCAACGCTGATGCTGAACGACGTATTCAAGCCTTTGAGAGTAAATGCGACAGAAATATGCTGGGTGTAAGATACCAAGAAATGAAAAACAAACGGGCTTATCTAATTAAAAGCCAACACAATACCTGGCACAGTGATTACACCATGCTATAAAGAGACTAAAGGTGAGATGGTTTGGTCCTATTGTAAGACATGACTCACTGTCAAAAGTCATTTCTTCAAGGTACATTAAAGGGAGCGCAAAAGAAAGGGTCGACCAAAGAAAAGCTGGATGGATGAACATAAAAAAATGGACGCCGGCTTCTCTCATGATATCCTACCAAGAAGAGGTGTTCACCTGGATTAGTGGAGGGATATGTTTACTTAGACTTAACACCCCTACAACGAAAGTCTAAAGATAAATGATGGATGACTTTTGATTAACTCAGCCATTGTTTTCAATTTTCTGTTTTGAATGAGCGTTGCTCTAGTTCAATGTTATTGACTACGCCCCTGCATGACATCATTAGGTGTGTCTCTATTTTTTCTTTAACCTTAATGAAACTTTCACAAGTGACAGGACTAAGGAGAACAATGTACAAAGGTTGCTTTGTAGCTCAGTGGTTCTAAAAATATTTATTTTGACATTTTGTTTCAGATTTTTTTCTCCTATGAATCTAAGAGCTCTAGGCCCTTTTTCTAGTAGGAACGTTAGTACATTTTTAATTCTGGGGAACTGGCCATAGTCTCTGGTCGATTAAAGTGTTTAAAAGCAGTTGTATGCTAATGTTAAATAATTACTATTTACTGGAGTGATTACTTAAGTGAAAATGTTTGAGTCAAAATGTTATTGCGAAGTATGCTGTGGTATAGTAACATGTATTATTATTATTATTGTAGGTTTTATATAGCGCTACTTTCATGCTTAGAGCGCTTTTTTCCAATCTCATTTGTGGACCATCAAACATATCTTTAAGTGAAAAATTAATTACAAATATTTCCGTGATACAGATCTTAATATTTTTAAGTCGCACCTGGTGATCGTGCCAAGCCATAGTAAGCTATTAACGCTTTGAAAAATCTTCTGTCATTATCATTATTTACTATATGAAATTACGTTATTACACAGCTTATATGAAATCACTTAATGTGTCTGGTATTGTGACAAACATTTGAACAAGTTATTTCTCCCACACCCAATCTATGATCAAATTAAAATATTGCACAATTATTTCTTGTGCCTGACAAAAAAAACAGGAATTATTGACAAAAAAAATCACTTAATTCATTGAATATTGTTAAATAATTACTTAATTTGACATCAAATAAGGTACAAATATCTTACTTGACAGATGTGGTATATAAGTGGAATTAGCTCCCTTCTGGAGGCTTAAGCCTTGAGCTCTAATTCTTCTTCTTCTTCTAGCCAGCTTTATTGCTGCTGAGCTGTGAGCTCTTTTGCAGACTGTGCCAAGGAAAAAAATTGGGCTGTTTTCTTCCATTGTTCAGCACTGCCGTACAGTGTGTTGGTTATGTTGGGCTGTAGTGGAAGTAGGGTCTGCCTAAGATGGATTAGGGAGGGGCATTCAAAGAGGATATGGTTTACGGTTTAATAATGGTGTGTGTCCCGTTCTTAGTTGGAAAAAAAAGCGCATAAAATTATGACAAAACCCCAAACAAAGCCTTTAATAAATTGAAAGACATCTGCCATAAAAACTTTACGGTCAATGCCATAGATAATATGTAGTGAAGTTTTACCTTGCAAATATTAACTTGCTTAACAATCAAAAGAAAAATGACATTACTTTAAAAAAAAACTTTATTTAAGTGAAAGAACCGCTAATTACTGTCATTTTTCTCCGCAAACACGAGACACATACAAGACACACACAAAGCACACACACAAGACTCACAATATACAAACGAGAGAAACACACAAGACTCAAAAGACACACAGAATACACACACAACACAAGACTCACAAGATACTAACAAGATACACATGAGACACACAAGATACACACAAGCGTCACAAAACACACACAACACACACAAGTCTCAAGATATACATAAAACACACATACAAGGCACACAAAGACACACACAAGACTCACAAGACAAAAATAAGACATACAAGTCTCAAGATACACACAAGACATACACAAGACTTACAAGATACAAGATACACACAAGACACACATAAGACTCACACAAGACTCACAAGATGCTCACAAGATACACACAAGCCACGCACAAGACACATATATGACTCACACAAGACTCACAAGATACTCACAAAATACACACAAGACACACACAAAACACATAGACACAGAACAAATGAATGAATATAAATCCAGAGAGCAAGTCTGAGCGTTACATTTCTTAAAAACTAGAACACAAACTTCCGGTTTCATTCCATTCAAACGACTTATTTCTAGAACCCATGATTGTATGACGCAATAATCCATATTTTTCTTAATGACGTCACAAGTTTAAGAGTTCCTTATTCTCCTTTTGTTTTGCTATGGTCTGTGACACCTATATTTTCCGAGCTGCATTGAGTAATCTTGACATAGTCTTGTTCATCTGTCTTACTGTCTGACAGGTAGATCGCAATATTCGCAACATCAGTGACAATTGGGGGACACATTAGAGGATAAGTTTATGGATTCAGCTGGACAACAACTCTGTATCCGAGAACAAAATGTCAGTTTTGTTACATGTTTTTTTCTTAACACTTGTGAACAAATTATTGTCTGTGTTCTCGGCTGAAGAGAAAGATAAACTTGGGTGTCAATGAACAGATGAGAACATTTTTTTTATTACGTTCTATCAAACAGCTGGTATGCGTACTGATGCAAGTCCAAATATAAATGCACTGCCTTTTTTTTATATAAAACTTACCAGGTTTTAGAATGTCAAGGCTAAGTCTCTGTTCGCAGAGGTGTCGTAACGGCTGGTGACACCTCTGCGGTTGGCTAATGATATCAAATCAACTCACAAACACTTTTTCCTAAAATTATTACTTTCCAAAATAACTTATCTTTATTATTAAGTGTCATGCAAACGTTTTTTTTAGTTTACGAGATCTAAACGGGACGTACGGACAGACATTTCACAAAAAATAATAGCGTCTTTTTTACCTTTCGGGGGCCTCTAATAATATACACAAAAATAAAGGCACATTCTTCATTCCATATGATAGGAAAAATGTGAGCAAATGCTTCTTCATCCCTAGTGCTATTACAGCATGGAATAAATTGCTTGAGCCAGCCACAAAAACTAGTGTTAAATGTTCTGTTTGTTGATAATTATAGATTCTAGGTGTTGATGTTGCATGCGAGTTCGTTACAGAACACAATAACAGATAGAACAATGAATGTACTTAATAACTTCGGCTAGTGAACTTTAAAACACTTTAGTACATAAGAAAAAAAGGCACAGTCCTGTCGTCTGCTAACTTGGCGTTGTCTCTTCTTCTCCGTTACTTAATTATCATCTAATCCTACTTTTTAACTACTCGTCACGTCACTACTGAAAAATCAAAGTAAACAAACTTCTACGTGTCTTGTGTCACTACACCACTGACTTAGCAGAATTTAAGTCATTGGTCAATATGCATGACTACAGGCATGAGGCGTAGAACGTAATCCTCTTCTTTTGGAAGTAAAGTCTGTAATATATTAGATAAAACTACTTTTGACGGCTTTAAACAGAGACAGTTTTTATGGACGTAGAGATTTAACTTGACGAAATTCAACAGTTCATTTCGTTATTATAAAATTTCTTGTTCGACATTCAATATCAGAGTCGACTAACTTCTATTGTTGGCTTTTCGACAGTATGTTATTTGATTTCGTTATTTGAGTGTTACCTCCATTTGACTTAGCTGCATAAGATACAGATAACACTTAACTCAAAATTAAAAGTGAATTTGCAGAGTAAAAAGTCATGGAGTCTTTTATGCCAAGCGCCCCAATAGTCCCTTCATCTTTAAGACTGTTATATTTTCTTTTTTTTATTCTATCTACCAATATGGCATCGCGTTGCTACTCAAGTTACATTTCTGGAAACTATTAATAATATATCATAGTAAAGTTTCCCTTTTAGACCGAGCGATCTATAGGGCAGATGATGTTAAGGTCATCTATTTATTTAGCCAAAGTTTAACGAGCAGGGTGTCATATGGCCAGCACAACGACCAACCGCCTTTACTTTTTCCAAGCTATCGTCAGGTACCCATCAAAGTTGGGTGGACTTAGAGATCTCAAAATTAAATCCTTGTCTTCCACAATAATTCGAACCCGGAACCTCGAAAGCCAAGCGCTCTAGTTGAAGATAATAGAAAAATATTTTTTTATTTCTTAGATAAAAATCACCAATGCTGTAATCTCTCAAGCCGTAACAATATTCATTCCAGCCTCAATAGAACATTTCCAATGATTCGTCACTAAAAGATGATCGATCCATCGCCGTTTGTCTTTGACCTTGTAACCCGGAAACTGAAAGATGGTCAACAACGTACAGGATTACGTCAGAATTATCAAAACAGTAATCCAGAAAACAGCCAGAGCATTTAAACCAATTAAAACTAAGATGTGCTTTATTTTAAAATTATTTTTTTTTACAAAATTCATTTTATTATCTCTTAATTTATTTATTTTATTGGGGAGGGAGTGGCGTCTCTTTTATTCTCTGGGGTATGACTGTTGATCAAAATGTTCGTTTTATTTTCTTTCTCTTATTTTCATCTCGCTAAAAGAAACACTGTTATAGTATGTAGTTAAGTGAACCCAGTTCATTGTCTTATGTCTTGTACCTCCCCATTGACCATTTAGATTAGAATTATGACAATCTGCATACCACCAGGCACCTGATCTATCTTCTGCACAGTTGAACACACTGTCTACATCGTTATCTCTATCAAAAGTACTAAAGAACATGTTGTTATGACGTGATAAGTCATCTCCAGCATTTCCTGAATAGTCTCCTATCTTCAGTTTATATTTCTCAGTCTCAGTCAAAACTTTAAAGTCTTTGTACTGCGCAAAATATTTTACGTTGTTAAATTCTAAATCAATTCTCAAATCAAATTGTCCAGTAGAAGTTAATCTAAAAATATTTTCATTTCCCAGATAAAATTCCCCAATGTTGTAATCTCCAAAGCCGTCACGATACTCCTTCCAGCCTCTATAGAAATCTACTTTTCCGTTGATTCTTCTCTGAAAGATAATCCAACCACCGCCGTCTGTCTTGGTGTCACACATGACTTCTAACCCGGAAGCTAATGTCACCACAACGCGGTCTTCTGTACTGACGACATCGCGACAGGACCTCGGATTTGGTAGACACTTGCAAGAAAGAAGCAACCTATTATTAGCTGCAGCAATAAAAAAAAAATTCAAGTTAAAACGAATTGAAAAATATGTGTAAAAAAAATAAAGTTTCACATCTCAACTGAATAAAATAAAGTTAAAACATTAAAAACTTTACATTAATTTAAACAATAGGTATTGAACGAAATCTTATTATTGTGAATCATTCGTATTAAAACTTACATTATACATAATTATATTTATATTTAAACAAAATAAATGTTCAATTTGTATGGCATTCGTGTGTGCTGTAAAGATCAATGTAAAATTGCATATTGATAAACGAAAAATTAATAACATGCGTTTGAAGTCTGTAATGTTAACTATTAATTTAAAACAACCAAGATGCTTCCACACTAAATACAAAGTTTTTTTCTGGAACAGGAATCACTTAAAAAATATGCACACTGCACAATACAATTTAATTGAAACAAATTTACTGTCGTCGTTTAAGCTCCAAAATGAATAAAGTAAAAAATGTTCCCCTTTCAGACCTTGTGGTTTATAGGGCAGAGGATGTAAAGGCCATCTGTTCCTGTTACATACGGTTAACGAGGGTGTCATATAGCCAGCACAACGACTAACCGCCTTTACTTTTCCCCAACTAATGTCAGGTACCTTTTAGAGCTCCCCCAACTGAATATATCCATCCTTTAAATACTTTGTACCATCTATGTCTCTCTGCATTTGCATGCAAACAATCTCCTTTCGTTAAATTTCTCCACTGCTCCTTTTATGGTCCAGAAATTAATTTGTTGTTCCGAAAAACTATTCACAAAAAGAACCATGACCTTGCTCTGCAGACGCTGCAGAAATCTAAAAATAAACTTTGTGTAACAGCTGCTTTATGCTACGTGACTAATAAATTTTCCTTGCGTGCTGCGACTATTCTCTCCGACAACAAAAGAAATAAAGCGACATTATTAAAGAGAAAGAAAAAGAAAGCTGCCCTAACAGCTAACTTTAAAATAAATGCATACACATGCACGAACTGTAGCAAAATATGCAGCATCAGAATTGGCTTGATAAGTCACACCAAATTCTGACCCGTGTAAAGACGAAACCAAAACCAGTGACTCATCTGGGCGTAGAAGGAGTCATATATATATATATATATATATATATATATATATATATATATATATATATATATATATATATATAAGCCGTGTTGAGATATATTCTAATAGTTTCATTTATGAATCTAACTTAAAAAGGTCATGCATGCGCAGAGCGAAGCCTTCACGCGCAGAATAAACTCAAGACTCTAGATTAGTCTAGATATAGATTTATGTCTAACTCAAGATCTAGATCTACTTTATACTTTAACACATGAACATACAAAATTAAGTCTATTCATTTCATATTTTAATCAAATATATGTAGGCCTACAAGCAAATGTTTTTATTTGATAAAATGGATTAAAGTCCATTAGCTATTTAGACAGCTCCATTGATACTAATTTTACATTCACGCATTCCCATTGCTTCTAAAAGTATAATTTCGTTTAGATGTTTACAAAGCACTCTCAGTGACTATATTGAAAGTGATACGCAATTTAAGACCCGCGGGCCGCGGGTAAATTATGTCTAGTAAAACATAATTATCAAAGGGCCTAGGCGGTGTGTACTGCTGTTTATCTGTATAGCTTTATTATGCTTTATATTATTCAAACGGAGAAAAATCATTTTAATTTTTTATTTTAATATTTCTAAAAAAAAATATTTGATACCAAAATAACTAATTGGTTAAATTCTTTTTGCTTTTGTTGTCGTCAGGTTTAAGAAATAATTGTGCAAATTTTAAGCTTGATCCGAAATCTGATGTGGGAAAAATAACTTGCATAAACTTTCTCCCAGACAGACAAAGTGACATGATAAGAAGCTTTGAAAAACGAGAATTAATTTACACAAGAAAATGCCTTTCTTTCTTGATGAGCTCCTGGATTTCTATTCATTTCTTTGTCTATTATTTCTTGCACCACTTCGTAGTCAACTATTTTCTAGTCACAGTCAAGGCTTACTGTTTCTACTTCTACACATTTCCAGGGCCAGTCTTAGGCCACTGCTACAAATGCGGCGCAGTGGTCTCCGCACTTTCATAAGCCCCACGCTAATTCGAGATACTAAGTGCGCTTGAACTTGGCTTGTACTGGCTACCTAGAAGGGGCTCGAGGTTCGACACCTTACTCGTGCAGAGTTGCGTTTACTAAGCGCCTAAAGGCAGCAAGTAAAACCAATTCCTAGATACCCCTTTCCCCCCACTGGTCCACAAATGAGATTGGACCAAAGCGCTCTGAGCATGCTATTAGCATGATAGTAGCGCTATATAACAGCTATGATGATAATGATAATCCTACGTGTAAATTATAAAATTAAACCATCAGTCCTACAACTTATAACATGTATGCGCAGCCTACCGAGTTCCAGTATTCTTGTGGCAACTCTTTCTCTCCTAAATGACGATACAGTCTTTAGTTAGCCCTCATTAAATTAATTTAATGTTTAATTTTGTAAACTTTATTTTGTGTTATATAAAAAGAACGTGCATTCCCTTTTAATTCTAGACTAAAGAAAACATTTTTCTGATGACAAACGGCAAAGCTATTGAAGCTTAAGCATAACAGGGGGAGTGAAATAGTCATGAGCAAACTGAAGAATTCTGTCGAAATGTGGAGAAATAATTTACGGAGAGAAAAAGTCAAAAGATGGATGAAAGGAAAAAGTTCAAAGTGAGGAGACAAAGTCAAGCGGTTTTAAGTTGAACCTTATGGGATACAGCTACCAAATGAAAGTAAATGGTGCATGCACATGTGCTGATACTTTACCATGTGCTGTGTGCATTATTTCAACCTCACTTTCTTGCTTTGAATCCATGACGTCTGTAATCTTTTAAATATATATATATATATATATTATCTATAATTATATTAATCTTAATCGACCACCGGCGGACAATGGTTATGTTTGCCATGGAAGTGGCATAATATGTTGGTCACAGCTTGGGCTGCGTATCCACTGGAAATACTTCACTCCTCATTAATCTTCGGACTCTAAGACAAGCCTTATTATACATATATAAATAAATATCTATAATTTCTATATCTATCTCTATATATAATATTGTAGCCCTAGTGGCGATGCGATAGGGTTAAATGTGTACAATCAGATCTGACTTAGGCCAATGATACAGTTTAACGTGCTATGACGATGGACAAGTGACTGTACTGGTTTAAACTTTTTTCACTATATGTTACCCGTGTTATGTGATGTAAAGCCTTCTTATACCAGAGACAGAGTGTGTAAGGCATTTGAAGTCCAGGATAGTATGGCAATAATTACGATGCTGTACACTGTGTGTCCTTGAGAATGTAGCTGTACCAGTCCAGGAGTGGACAGAGACTAGAATAGCTTAGTACGGCAGTTCTTGTCATATCTTATATAATACAGACGTTACTTCAAAAAAAAAAGATGATTACGTCCTACGCGTCATGCATTTAGTCATGCATCTGAACAAAGTATTTGTAGTTAATGTAGCAAATTCTTTTGTATTGGCAGTTGATGTATTTAGTGATTAAACTACCACATTGTTATTTGTAACTTTTTGTTGTCAAGTTCTTGTGTTTGATATGCTGTGTTAAATAGTGTTTACAGAACGCCTTGTAGAGAGATTCAGTGGCGTCACTCTTGTTGGTTTCACGTGGTGCCGTTAGCTCAGGCTGGCAGCCTTCCCCATCAACTTTCTTTAAATATGTTCCAATAGACACTATTGCTAGTGAGTTATTTCTCTGGAACAAAAACAGAACGAGACAGCTGGAGGTCACTTACGCGGGATACACTTTTGAGACCATAAGAAAATCCGCTGCCGAGGACAGCCGAGGCGAAAGTAAAATCAAAATAGACGACAGGCAGAAAATGCTTATGCCTGCGCTGGATGAGGTAAAATATGCATGTCGCAGTTGGGGATGTATAGCCACGGGAAAAAACTACATTCCTTGTTAAGTTTTTGACTCGAATACAAGCTTTATACTAGCAAATAGTGTAAAGTAATTTATACACAGGAAATGATCAATATCTATCATTACTTGTTTAGGACAACAAACTCTTATGACATTTTCAATTATACAACAGTTGGCAGTTTGTTATTTGTATTTCAAAGCTTGTATAAAATCATTCTGTCTGTCTGTCTGTCTGGTAAAAGTTTTTACACGTTATTTCTCACAAACCTCAATCTCGGATTAAGCTGAAATTTTGCACAAGTATTTCTTTCACCTGACAAAACAATAATCAATTTAAAAAGTTACCCATAAATTAATTAACAATTAATAATTAATTATTTAATTAATTATTTTGTTAGGTATCTCAAACACGGGATATAATTGTACTTGACTGAAGTGACGGTTAATATAATATATGACATATAAATCATTAATCATTGATTTTAAGTTTAAATTTAGTATACTAAATGTGTGTGTAAGTACTATTATACACAAATAATAACAACAACATACAAAACAGTACCTATATGTAGCATGTTGTATTTAGTTTATTTACAAGTTATTTTACAAACATTGTTATTTTCTTCATGGGAAACGACCTCGCCGCTCTATCCAACTTCCACTCGCTATTGTCATAAAGTGGGAAATTGTGAAGGATTTTAAAATTGTTTGTGTAATAAAATAATATTGACACTATAAAAGAAAGACTAACTTGAAAAGAACACACCAACATCATTGGATGCACTAATTCATTTTTTTGATCCGCCTTCTCAGCAAGAGGTAGGCTTGATCCTAGAGAATATTGAAATATTCAAATAGTCTTAAACCAAAAAAACATAACAAATTATAAAATACTAGTCGACCCACGGTGTAGCATAGGTAACTGCGGCCCAAAATGCTACAGTAGGCACCGCACTTTCATAGGACCCGAGCTAATTCTAGGTGTAAATTTATAAATTAAACCATTTTATAACTTATAACAGATTTAAAGCGGCCTCCCGATTTACTAGGAGCTCTTAGAAATCTCCTGAAATTGCTAAATATAGATAAAAAGTCCAGGAAATCTCCGGAAATTATTAAAACCTTTTGAAAGGTCATACAAATCTCCTGAAATATGTAGACAAAAAAATGTCATTTTGGGGTGTCATTCAATATGGAAAAGGCAAATCAAATGCGTGATAAAATAACGGCATCCGGCAATACCCCTAATTGTAGAATCTGGTGAAAGAAGCTGAGCGTTATCCATATAGAAAATATAATTTTTATAGTGTAATGTATGACTACGCTACACGCAAGACTCGTAAAGTAATTCTGTACTTAGTAAAAAATGAATAAAATGGAAATACGAATTTATTTCCTAATTCAAACTCATAATTTTCACTTATTATCCGTAACCCCCTTCCCAAACGTGTTCCCGCGAAATCCATTTCGCATAGGGTGCCACAATGGTTACGCCCGGCACTTCTATTTAGTTACGGGTGAATACTAATTGATTCCCCCTTTTTTTTTGCCTGTAAAATTACGTGGGGTAACTCTAGTCCGACTTGCAGAAGTAAAAGAGTGATCTTTCCATCGCTACCTGGTGTCCGAACTGTTGAGCCATGAAGAGAATTATAAATATAGATTATGCACTCAAAAAAAAACAAAAAAAAACGTTTGTTACAAGAAATGCGAAATTTTGCACATAGGTTAAGGTTATAATATAGTATACAAAATCTTTTCGGTAATATATATAAAAAAAGACATTACTTCAGTAAAGAAGATGATTTCTTCCTACGCGTGTCCTTGTGTTAATATAAAGTATGCATTTTAATCAATGACTTAAACTCTGCCAAGTCGTTGCTTTTCCGGCTGATTAAAACGACCAATTCCTTGCCCTAGTAGCACTAGGGAAGAAGCATTTGTATAGATTTGTTTTAACAGCATGGTGTGTGCATCTATTTCGTTGTGTCTTTGTAAATAACTTATTAGGTTTATGTGTTTTAAGATTATGGTTTAAGGCTTTATGTATAGTTGTTACTTTAAGTTTTATATTAAACATTGATGTGTGTCGCTTATATGTACTATTTAATGCACAAGAGAACTTTCCTTTGAACGACAAAGAATGCTTCTTTAATCAAAGTTAATGTAAACTAAAATAGTCCTTAGTTTCGTTATGTTTATTCCAATGTTTATTCCATCTACTACTAACCACTACAAAATATATTATATACAATTTTATACTGTAATCATGCAACCTGAGCTTACAATGTCAGTTTAAAAATATATTGTAACTAAATTTCGTATTTTTTTAAATTTTAAGATTTTTACCTGAGACGGATGTCAGTAGAAACACAAGAAAAAAAATTAAACACAGAAGCAAAGTCCTCATTCTTAGATATTTAGTTTTAGGCAGATCTCGACAAGGAAGAGAACTAACAGGCTTACATAGTAAAGAAAACTAGAAACAAATCGGAAGACTTAAGAATCAATTGAAAACAATGCACAAATATATGTTTAATTAGGTCAAGTATTTTCGAGTGTGTTAAAAATTTTGATGCGTTTCTTTAAAGTGCATCCTACTTTTTTCTATAAACTCTTCATGAGTTAAAGCTAGAAGTTATATACTTGGTGGACGAGTATTTAGAAAACTAATGTAACGATTTTTTCTAGGATGTCAATGCAGAGGTGTCACTAGGAACAAAGATTGTGGTTCAAACAGAAATATAACATTTATTTTCAAATAGACCTGAGTTGCTTAGCTAGGGTTAGTGGAGGAGAGGGTCCAAATTTGAAAATCCCCCTGGCGCCCACCTGAGGGCGTCCCCCAAATGAGTGCCTGGAATAGGCTCTGACGTTAGACTCTACGTCATTATCCCAATGCATGATGTCAATGTCAAAATGCTGGGCCCCATAATGAAGTAACCCCCACGGCCTCCGAATCCTTAGCTAAGCCACTGCTGAAATAGAAATCAATATAACTTAAAATGATATATAGACTTTCTTACTACCAAATGAAATGAAGCAAAATTCACTACAAATAAACATATGTACTCTCGTTGTGCTGGCCACATGACACCCTCGTTAACCGTTGGCCACAGAAACAGGTGACCCTTACATCATCTGCCCTATAGACCACAAGGTCTGAAGGGGGGCAACTTTACTTTTACTTTCTTTTAAGTCCATGATTTGTCTCCCTTTCATCAGATATCAAACCAGTCACTTATCTATAATATAAAGCAGAGATTAAGGTGCATGTATGTATTTATACGTATGCGTCTCTAATAAATATTAAAACCGTTTGACCAGTCTTGATAAGACTTAGCTTAAAAGTTCTTTAGATGATGGTGTAGAGTGTAGACTGTAGTGTATGTTTAATGTTCAGCCCACAACCTGAAGGCCCTCAAAAAAGTACCTAATTGCATCTCCATTAAAGAAAAACATAGATCTAAATTTTGTCATATAGATCAGTACTACCCAAATAAGGCCCGCGGGTCAAATCCGGCTAGTATAAACATAAATTATGACGAGCCAGCTTTTGGGTTTATCATTCTCCGCCTTGAAAAACTGACTCTCCCTTTCCTCGCCTTGACCTTGGAAACACACATATTAAACCTATAAGACACCCCCCAACCAATCATATCCACGCCATTTCGTTAATTCTTTATATTTAATTAACTATTTTCTCTCATTTAAAATGTTGGTCCCTTGTGCTGCATTCATATATGTGATAATTTTTAAAACAATGTTCTCATGTTTAGACATCGCGATCTATGGGGCAGATGACTTAAAGGTCATCTAGTTCTTTAGCCCGTGGTTGACGAGACTGTTATGTGGCCAGCACAACGACCAAACGTCTTTAGTTGTCTCCATCTGTCAGGTACCCATTAGGGATGGGTGAACTCAGAGGCGTCCTAATGGTCCTGAAGTATAAAGAAAATCGCAGTCTCACCAGGATTCGAATCCGAAGTCCCCAGTTCGGGAGCCAAGAGCTTTACAGATGGATCACTGCATCTGCTTCTTTTTTTCGTTGATGACGCTTTGTTGGTTGTGTTAAAATATTTTGGTGTCCGTCAGAAATTTAAAGTTTTGACTTGCAGACCAAGGACAGATAACTAATACATATCTACTCTTACAACACGATGGAATCCTCGAATAGTTGAAGTTTCTAATAATTATAATAATAATATACAATCAGGGCCGGCCATAACAATTGCTGTGCCCAATGAGACGAGGATTGCCCGGGACTCAGTCTGGGTAGGGATAAGCATAATGTCAAAAATTAAGATTTTGTATTGGAAAATACATTCGTCTTTGCAATATTTTTTAATAAATGAAAGCTGGCAATGCAGTTTTTTTTTTCTATTAGCTCCCCAAAATGACAATGCTGTCTATTTTCACGAGATTTCTATTTGTTTTCATAAGATTTCCATGACTTTGTGTATATATATATATATATATATATATATATTATATATATAT
The DNA here is from genome assembly GCA_036873155.1 of Biomphalaria sudanica. Taxonomy (NCBI): domain Eukaryota; kingdom Metazoa; phylum Mollusca; class Gastropoda; family Planorbidae; genus Biomphalaria; species Biomphalaria sudanica. The sequence continues at coordinate 325,151 of JAZGLO010001665.1, read as the reverse complement.
ATATATATATTACAATTACAAAAGATTTCCATGTGGCCCTGAAAAATCAAGATGCCGTGGAAACCCTGTTATTATATACAAGTTATAATGGTTTAATTTAATAATTTACACCTAGATATAGCGCGGGGTCCATGAAAGTGAGGGGACAACTGCGACCGCATGGGCTGAAGTGGCCTAAGTCCGGCCCTGTATACAATAATAAATAATACTGACAATAAAATAAAAGTTAATCCTTGAACCCCTGTGTTTACATTTGTTGAGTAGAATGATTAGAATGAGTCTTTTTGAGTGCAACTACTCAAATCCACTTCACTAAATTCAAAAATTCTATTGGCTGTTAACTGTCTTTTGTGCATTGTCCTTATAAGAATATGACAGTATCGAATACCGAACCAGCCGTTGTTTCAAGCCTCTTCGATCTCTCTTTAAGCACTTTAAATTTTATGTTGCTAGCTTTTAAACAGGGGCCGACTGGTTATATTGAATTTCGGGCAAATGCCCGGTGAGCCGGAAGAGGAATTGAAAGGGACGCATGGATGCCATTCTGACATGTATTAAATTGTTAATGATTTTATATTATTCTCATATAAAAGTGACCATCTGAGCATCATGTTTAAAGAAATATTTTATTGACTCTAGAGCAGGGGTTCTCAACCCTTGGGGGTCGATTGACGATTAGCCATGGGTCGCCAGAGACCATCGAAAAAAAAGAATAGTTTTGTCTATTCTTCTATTGCTGTGTGTCTGAGCGAGGGGGGGGTCAAGGCAAAGTGTGGGATTGTAAAGAGGGGTCACCGAGCTTAAAGGGTTGTGAACCACTGCTCTAGAGCGGAATACTAATTAAATCTAACACATTTCCAAAACAATGTAACAGCCTACATCCGTAGACAATGCTACTAGTAGGCTTTATCCTGTTAGGTTCTAGTCACACTTAGCGATTAAAGAGCAACATAAGGCTTATATTTACTTATAAAGATCACAGTATGCATGCGTACAGTTATCGATACATTAGTAAACTTGTAACAATAACTTTGAGGATAGAAAGGGTCTGCGATTGGATATATGATATACAAATTATGGGTTAGATGTATAGAAATGAATGGGCCGATTTTGACGCCCAGTCCGATCCTGCTTTCAATATTATGTCAGACTTTTATAAAAATACTATTGTAGATTTGCACTAGTGGATCGAGAATTTTTTGAGTGAGGGATGGATTTTTTTCCAAACCCTAACCTATATATATATCGAGAGAGAGTGGGAGAGAGAGAGAGATAGAGAGAGATAAATAGATAGATAGACAGATAGATAGATAGATAGATAGATAGATAGATAGATAGATAGAAATATATATATATATATATATATATATATATATATATATATATGCATATATATAATAATAAGGCTTGACTTCGAGTCCGAAGAGTAGTGAGGAATATAGTGTCTCCGGGACTACAAATCCCATCTTTGACCTACATATTTAGCCACTTCCAGAACAAGTATAACCATTGTCCGCAGGTGGTCGATTTAGATTTTCTTTTCGCCGTCTGAGTTTGTCCGCGGCAGCGGATTTTCTTTTGGTCTCAAATGTGTATCCAGCTGCCTTTGTGAGTGACCTCCAGCTGTTTCGTTCTGAGGCCGCTTGCATACTTGAAAAACTAGGGCTGATATATGGTCATATTACAACTGGGAGAGCGCTGCAAGCTCAAGGCGTCTTCTTGCATTTTCCACTTCCAGGAACGCATTCTCCTGATAGCTACAGCTCATTATTCCTCCTATTTAAAAAGGCAGGCCAAATTTAAAACTTTCTGACACCCGACCTTGTGAGATCACGGGAGGCCCTTGTTCGATCTAGTTCTTAGCCTATCTGACTATTCTGTCCTCTGTTCTCCTCATAATGAGCGGAAACACTCGCCCTCTCCCCACACATACACACGCACACTCACACAGATAGCACACACAACTACACACATATATCCAGATGAAATATATGACAATCCACATGTTGAAAGAAATAAACGAAAATAAATAAAAAAAGGTAGTTTTTAAACTCTTTCATTAACATTGGTAACCACATCTGTAGCAACGCACATCTCTTCAACACACATTTTTTTTCTCTCTATTCAAACGTTATGTATGAAACAATGTTACATTTTTTTTACTTGTATAAACTATTTAAATAGCTAATAACGGGACTTGAGTTGCAATGAAATCGTTCTAGAGTTTTATTATTTTTATTTGTTTTTGGTTAATTCAGATTCAACTGGTTCTAATTTTTGTTTGCATACAAACTCCCTAGATACCTGCACCTCCCCGATGTTTTTGTTCATCTCTGTATTCTATTTAAATGTTGTTTACGCCTACATATTATACATATTTTTTTTAGCTAAGAGATAAAGATCCAGTTTATTGACATCCTAAGGAAAGAATTATAGATTGAGTTATTCAACTGTCCATAGCTGCTTTAGCTCTATAGGTCGATTAAACGTATGTGGGAAGTGGGAAGCGTGGTCGAGAGACTAAGTGCGCTGGAGTTGGCTTGTCTTGGCTACCTAGAAGCCCGTCTCGAGGTTCGACACGGGCAGAGTTGTGTTTACTGAGCGCCTAAAGGCAGCACGGAATACCAACTCCTAGATAACCCCTCCCCCCCCCCACTGGTCCACAAATGAGTTTGGACCAAAGCGCTCTGTGCATGCTATAAGCATAAAAGTAGCCCTATATAAAAAGCTATAATATATATATGTATATATATATATATATATATATATATACAAGTGTTTTATTTTTACAGTGGAATAAAAATTGAAATATATTTTACATTTAATAAACTCCAAATCGGTATTAAATTAATATACATTTTCGTTTTAAGTCTATTTAATGTTTTATTAATTGTCTAAATTTATTTTATTAGAATAAAGTTTAAGATATATTAAACCAGCAATATTTAATGTTCTCTAATAAAATGTCATTTTTAGCGGCCCCCGAAAAGGGGAAAAGACGCTATTAGTTTTGTGCGAAATGTCCGTCCGTCTGTCCCGTTTAGATTTCGTAAACTAGAAAGATATTGAAAATCCGGCATCACAATATTTTGGACCATTCAAAGTTCTGATGCAACGGCTTTTTTTTTTCTGAAAGCGAAAATTCTAATTTTTAAAATCAGTTATGCCAGCAGTTTTTTAAAGAGAAAAAGCTAATTAGTATGCATTATAAGTTAGACCTAGATTAAAACGAATTGTAATCTTGTAAACTTCATTTTCGTGAACTTTCTTTTAGTTGCGAAATTTTTTTTTTTTTTTAAAGCATTCGAATAAGAGATTGATGCTTTTCAAAACAATTACATCAATTAGAAGACTTCAGTTAGGCCAGGACAGGCGCGGTAGCTGAGCTGTAAAGCGCTTGGCTTCCGAATAGGGAGCCCCGGGTTCGTATCTTGGTGAAGACTGGGATTTTCTACTTCGGAATCCTTAGTCGCCTGTGAGTCCACCCAGCTCCAATGGGTACCTGACATTAGTTGGGGAAAAGTAAAGGCGGTTGGTCGTTGTGCCGGCTACATGAAACCCTCGTTAACCGTAAGCCACAGAAACAGATGATTACATCATCTGCCCTATAGACCTCAAGGTCTGAAAGGGGAACTGGTTAGGCCAGGTTCACAACTAACTTTCATTCACTAGCACCTATCCTTTGATCTGCTGTACCGTTGGGGCACTACACAAGATCTGTAAACCTTCTTTCTCCATTCTCAACTTCCATTTGTCTTTGATATAATTTCATTTGGATGTTCTTTCTGAAAATATTGAATCCTGCCTGGGTGGACCACTTCGGGGGCCGATTTTGAGTTTGTGTTTCCACACAAACTTTCTTTGTAACCTTGTATTTTTTTAAGTATATTAAAACTATTAAGCGATAATAAAAGATGAATTATATACCAGAAACCCACATCGCTATACAGTGAATCTTGAATGTTAGCAGTAATGTAATGTAATCTAGCAAATATGCTTTTAATAATATTAGACATTTAATAAAATGCCTGTCTGTAGGCCTACTTCAATGTACTATATTATGTCTTATCTCAAGGGGAAGAACTCTGTTCTTAAGAATATATCCACCAATAATATACAAGTTATTTCCTTCATCCAAACAAAATTATTAATTAACTTTTTTTTTTATTGACTAATATTGATTATTTGTTGTGTATTGATTCATGTATTGCTAGGTACAATAAATAATACTTAAAAGTATCAACTTGTTTCTAAAATGCGTGATGGAGAAATAGCATTAACAATTATTTAAAGGGACTAAACTCAACAAATTTTGCCATATATGTAAATACTGGAGTATTAGTTTCCCTTGTTACTTTTAAACAAAATAGTGATTATCAGTAACTAATTGTCTGATTGCTTACTTTTTTTTTTATTGATTCATGTCTTGTCTATGTCAATGAATAAATGTACGAAAATTCAGTTTCATTTGTGAATGGGTGTGAGAGACATAATGTGTACACACTGTGTACCAGGCAGACAAATTAAACACTAAACTCCTTAATTTTTGTTGAGCCTCCTATTTGGATATACTTAACATTAGAAATCGACATGTTGGGATTTGAAGTGTACAAGTAGACCCCATTCAGATAGGTTTTTATACCATTAGCTGTGAACAGTATGTGGACAACAAATGTGGTGTCCAGCTTTAGTGTGTAGGCGGTGAAGTTTTCATACGATATAGGGCTCCATGCGTTCAGAAACTTGCTTTTTATCAGCACCCAATTCTTGTAGCACTTTACGTCGAAACAACCAGCTCTGAAGTGGACTGCTTCGTTCTGTAAGTCTTTATTCTGGTAGAGGATAACTCTGACATCGTTGTGTGCTAACAGAACTCCTTGTAAACATAGCTTTGAAATGGAAAGATATATATACATATTAGTACTTTTGTAAAAAAAATTTTAAAAAAGTATGTTTAAGTCATTTAGTTAAGTCAAATTTAATGTTGGTAGGGTTTTACAGTGGATTTGTCTGCTTGATTATGAGAAAAATAATTAGGTCTCGGTTGGGTCTTAAGCAAGGACGAAATGTGTAAGCCACTATTTTTTTTTCCTGATATTTAAAAATATATAAGTTGCAGCTCGATTTGCTTAGCACTGTTCTTTAATCATACGATCCCAAGACCGAGAAGGATGTTATGGAATGTGTGTGTGTGTATGTTTTTTTTTTCTATGGTGATGGTTAGAAAAAGTTTGCGATTGGTTGGTAGTTATGCACTATGACTCCTGTGTTATTGTAGTGAGTTTGTGTTCAAAGCCCCTTTTTTAGCTGCCCCGAATAGGGAATAGACGCTATTAGTTTGTGTGGTCTGTCTGTCCGTCTGTTCCATTTAGATCTCACCTCATGACAAATCTATCCAAATGACACCCTCGAAAACCTTGGACCTCAGAAATAGATGTATTTTACATTATTTGCCCTATACATCGCAAGAGGAACTTAATAGATAGACCACTTAAAAGTGCATAGACTAAAACTCTAAATCTATATCGCAAGGTTGCCATGGCTAGCAAAGACCTTCCTTAACGGAACAGTACCTGGAAAAAGAAGAAGATGCAGAGAAAGCGATACGTATAAAATATAAAAGAATGGACTGGCCGGACATTGAAAGAATAGACAAATGAGAAGGTAAATAGTACATAAAATGGTAATGTCAGTGTTTCACGTGACTTTGCAGACCCAGTTGTGACCTACATATTTTCGATCATCTCATGCGGACAAAGCCGTTGTCCACTAGCGGTCTATCTAAATTTTCTTTCTCTTTTCTGTCTTCAATAATGGCTTTTGCTTGGGTCTCAAATGTTAGTCCCGAAGCCTTTGTGACAGCTCTCCAACTCTCTTATTAAGAGACCATCTCTTTCAGAGGCCAGCTCTTTCAGAGGCCAGCTCTTTCAGAGGCCAGCTTTTCCTCTGTCAAAAAATATAAGCCTACATCAATGAGAAAGAGTACTTACTATATCACCAATCTGTATTCTTGACACCAATGCCACATCGTAATAGGTTAATTGCGAGATGGGATCAACATCTAAATTTTCCAACACAATTTGCCTTCTCACTAAAACGTCGTTTCCGGGTCGAGGATTAAAGTCTAAGCTCGTGACCAGACGTCTATCCAAGTGGTAACACGCAGGGTCTATGATTACGCCTGCGCAGACGGCGCTGGAGTTACAAAAAAAGGGCGCAATGTAGTGGAGACATTGATGAAGTAATAGAATAGTCTTCGAAAGAAAAGTAAGAGTATCTTTTGAAATGTGTTAAAGTAAGTTCTGCTGAATGGCAGAGATGTGTCCTAGTTAGATACTCCAGTGCCCATGTGATAGATATTAGTGATAATACTGACTTAAACATTTTCAAAGAAAATAAAATCATAAAATTTGTAAAAGAATTGTCCATGAATTAGAAACATTTCACTTGTCCATGAATTAGAAACATTTCACTTGTCCATGAATTAGAAACATTTCACTTGTCCATGAATTAGAAACATTTCACTTGTCCATGAATTAGAAACATTTCACTTGTCCATGAATTAGAAACATTTCACTTGTCCATGAATTAGAAACATTTCACTTGTCCATGAATTAGAAACATTTCACTTGTCCATGAATTAGAAACATTTCACTTGTCCATGAATTAGAAACATTTCACTTGTCCATGAATTAGAAACATTTCACTTGTCCATGAATTAGAAACATTTCACTTGTCCATGAATTAGAAACATTTCACTTGTCCATGAATTAGAAACATTTCACTTGTCCATGAATTAGAAACATTTCACTTGTCCATGAATTAGAAACATTTCACTTGTCCATGAATTAGAAACATTTCACTTGTCCATGACTTAGAAACATTTCACTTGTCCATGAATTAGAAACATTTCACTTGTCCATGACTTAGAAACATTTCACTTGTCCATGACTTAGAAACATTTTACTTGTCCATGAATTAGAAACATTTCACTTGTCCATGAATTAGAAACATTTCACTTGTCCATAAATTAGAAACATTTCACTTGTCCATGAATTAGAAACATTTCACTTGTCCATAAATTAGAAACATTTCACTTGTCCATGAATTAGAAACATTTCACTTGTCCATGAATTAGAAACATTTCACTTGTCCATGAATTAGAAACATTTCACTTGTCCATGAATTAGAAACATTTCACTTGTCCATGAATTAGAAACATTTCACTTGTCCATGAATTAGAAACATTTCACTTGTCCATAAATTAGAAACATTTCACTTGTCCATGAATTAGAAACATTTCACTTGTCCATAAATTAGAAACATTTCACTTGTCCATCAATTAGAAACATTTCACTTGTCCAGGAATTAGAAACATTTCACTTGTCCATGAATTAGAAACATTTCACTTGTCCACATTTCAAATCACAATGTACAAATAAACTACACACGTTTTTAATAGATGACTTTCACAGGCGTCCAATAGTGTTTAGTTTTTATATACCACATTTCACTACAGTACTCTGGATTCGTTGTATACATTTTTTCCAACATTCTTTTAAAAAAGTAATGTAACAAGGTAACTTTCGATCAGAATGCATATGAGAGTAATACATGTCATCGATTTGACGTTGACGGTAGAATGACATAAATGTCATAGAATCCTCATAGCAGACGACATCTTTTAAATATTTATGATTATAATATGTTGGAGTCTGGGACTGATATTAATAATTTAAACTTTTTTTTTTCCTTAATGTTTCAGAATAACTGAAATTAGAAAATGTATGTTCATGTTTTTTTTTTTTAAAGGACAGGGGAGAGAACGAGAGAGAGAAGGGGGGGAACAGTGGGAAACATATTGGCTTAAAGCAGGGGTTCTCAACCTGTGGATCGCGACCGCCTTGGGGGTCAAATGACGATTTGCCAGGGGTCGCCTAAGACCATCGAAAATTGTCTACTCTTCTATTGCTGTATGTGTGTGGGGGGGGGGGGTCGCGGCAGAGTGGTGGATTGTAAAAAAGGGTCGCCGATGTTCAGGCTTCCGCGCGGTGTTGATGCTTGTAGATAGATCTAGTGTAGATATACGTCTGACTGGAGGTAATACCGAACTCAAAACTACTTCAGTAACACCGCGAAAAGCCGAAACAAACAAAATATGTAGTGGACGCTGATGCTGTTTACAAATCCATTTAATAACTAAGAAGGGAATCGTCCTATGTCAGCTATGTCCGTTAATCCGTATCTATATTCTACTGCTCTACACAAAGCATCCTCTTTCTAGCGTCACTAAGAGCGTTCTTGTTTTTTAAAGATCTGTCACGTCATTTGTCGCTAAGTAAAACTTTACCCTTATTCCCGAAACAAACAACTAATTCCTAATCATGTCATAACAACTCCTCCCCCTCCCGCTAAAAAAAATTGCCAGTCAATTTTTTTATCTACTGTCTTAGTCTTACATTGTGCAAGGGCCAAAATGTAGGGAAACATAAAAGACACCACAACTTGAGTCTTGATTTCGGTTTCAACTTCTTCGTCATTGTCCCAAAACTCAAGTTGATCTGAACACCTATTTCCCTCAAACTGTCACAAAGTGATACTGTCCAATGTGATGTGCCATAGGTGACCGCCGACATAGTCCGTATATCCATACTTTATCACATCACATTCCAGAGGTTCCACCACTTTCCCTCACACGTCAGGACAGACATTTTACTTAATATGACAAATTAACATTTATCAATAATCGTTCTCCCACTATACACCTAACGTTCGTTCGGGCATTTACAAGTGTATTTTATTTCCTCTCTCCACTTACTTGTCCCAGCGCGACCTAACTCTTTACTGATGTATGAGCATGATCAACAACAAGGAATAACTTATAAAACTTACTTTCCCTTGATATCAATACCTCGTCGCCTTATAAATGCCCTATCTATTCATACCTCCATACATACAATTCATACATATTCATACATAATAAATAACTAACATGAGTCAATCTAATACTAACTAATACTACAACAACATAATACCAATCTGATTATGACTACTAGCCAAATCAATTAATTAAGAATAAACAATTTAAATAAAATCCAACTTATTTACACTACGGTTGTATAGTGTTATGTTTCACAGGCTATCTACACGACCCATACATTTGTTCTCTCCAACTGGAGTTAACATCTCTTCTTACACCACTATAGCCCGCGTGTTTTCTTCTTCCTCTGTATGACGTGCGCTTACCGCTACCACAGTCATCGCTTCTATCATCAATGTCGGATACAGACCTGTGCCTCCTATCCGAACTCGCAATCTTCTGTTCAGACTGTTCTGCCCTACTCCAACAGTCTTTAGCGATGTGCCCATGTTTATGGCAGTTAAAACAAATTCTGTCCTTTCTAGGTTTGTTTCGCCTCATGTTTCCATACCTGTTTGTCCAACTTCTAACCTGTTTGTCAGTAGCGTATCTGACACCTGCTACATTTCCAAGTAAAACATCTCTAGATAACCTCGGCATGGCTACCCCTTCACAATACCCTGTGTACAATGGAGATCGAAGGAACACTTTGCACGCTTCGAACCTCTTAACTGCGCCGTCTGCCAATCTGACTGATTTGGTATAGCCTAAATAATCATTGGACTTAACTAACCCCCCTCTAACCGCGAGTGTACTGCTAGCTGTGTCCCGGATCACATTTATCTGTTTATTATTTATCATGCCCGGATATAATTTAAATCTATCTTCCCCACAATCAACGTAGTTAATTTCTTCATCTGGTTCACTATCTCCATTATCCTGTTCCCTATCTTGAATGTTCCTCACAAAATTAACCCTATCTGGTGGCCGATTATCCCTCTCTTGTCTACGATTTCCTTGATTACCTCTCCTATCACTAGTGCCACTATTATCCTGTGTATTCCCATTGCCAGCTCCATTCCCTCTATGTTTTTTACATTGGTATGCCATGTGTCCCTTTTCCTGACAGTTAAAACATGTAACCTCCCTAAGGTTTCTATCACCCACTTTAGGTCTATCTATTCTCCTATCATAACTTTCCCTGCCATTGTTTTCATTTTCCCAGTATCTATCTTTTATGCCATCATAACTATCCCGACTATTGTTCCCACGTTCCCTGGACCTACCATTTCTCCTACCATAGGTGTCCCTATCACTAACATCATTCCTTCTACAATACTCCCTATCATTGCTATCATTTCCCTTTACATAATTTACCAGGTCAATAACTTTTTTGTGGTCTCTAACTGAAAATGGGTTGTTTGGATAAGCATTCTTAAAGATCCTAATAATTTCTACCAAGTCTTCAATTACCTTAGGGTTTCTTTCTTTTATAAAAGACTGTAGCTGAGGGTCGCATTTATTGAGAAAGTTATCAACCAGAATAAAGTTCCTCAACCCCTCGTAGGTGTTCTCCACATTCTCGAATCCGAGCCATTTAGTGAAGAAGTCCTTCTCTGAGTTGATAGTTGTTTGTGGATCAACTTGGCTGGATGGAGTGTTTTCGTAATACTTCTTTCGGAATGTTGCCGCGTTGTGCCCGTATGCGTTTAGCAGTTCCTTCTTTAGCACCTGATAGCTGTTTTGCATCGAGTGATCGTGGTTCTGGCAAATCGTGAGAGCTTTCCCATGCACGAAGTCCAACAAGATTTCGGACCACTCCCTCTCTTGGACATTAAACTTTGCTAGTTTAATTTCAAAGCGTTTAAGATAGTCGCCGATGTCGTCCTTGTCTTCCGCAAAAGGTTGTATTTTTTTTTTCATCCATGCGGCGCTACTATGGCTTTCTATGTTGGCACTATTGTTGCTGTTCCCTTCGATGGGCACACTTACACCAGCCTCTATCCTCATCTGCTCAACTTGAATTCTCACTTTTCTGTCCGCCTCTTCTTTCTTCTCCCTCTCGATGCGTTCCGCTTCTCTGACTTTTTCCCGCTCTATGCGATCTGCTTCTTCTTTTTCCTTTTCTCTGCCTCTAGCTTTCTCTCTTTCCACCATTTCTGCCTCTCTAACCTTTTCCCGCTCTATGCGTTCTGCTTCCCTAATTCTCTCCTTCTCCAAGCGTTCTGCTTCTCTAATTCTCTCCTTCTCCAAGCGTTCTGCTTCTCTAATTCTCTCCTTCTCCAAGCGTTCTGCTTCTCTAATTCTCTCCTTCTCCAAGCGTTCTACTTCCGCCGCCACCATCTGCTGCACATAGGCAGTTAGTTCTTTGCCTCGCAGTTCCAATTCTGTCTTGGCTTCCAGAATTACCTTTTTCCTAAATTCTTCTAGGTTGTACCCTGGAGCAGTTGCCATATTCCTTATTTGTTACTTTATCCTACTTTATGGTACCTCTTATACCAACAAACAAAACCCTTGGCGTCTAACTACCAACTTAGACTAATAACCACTTCTACCCTTTCCCAAGATACACTTAGTATCCTTGGTACAAGTGTGTAGGCTACACTTTGACCCGACTGAATACGCTGTGCGACACACGCACACTCAACCGACACCGTGTTACTCAACACGAGTGGCCGGTAAATAGACCAACCTGTCTATTTACAAATACTAAAATTACAACTGGGCAATCAGGCTTCACCTCGATTGTTCCCCAGATCTAGTCTAGATTACGCTAGATCTTAGTTACTTCTTACCTGCTTTCACAGCCAGGAGTGTATATAACTTACACCTCATACAAATAACTATGAAAATAAACTTAAATACGATAAACACCAAACTACAGATCTAGTTTTAATGAATGAGACTTTCGTCTGACAGTAAGACTTAAGACGGGAGTATTGCAAACAATTAATTCATGACGTTACTAACAAATGCTTAACTAAATGATTCACACTCACATACAGGACGCATTAACAGCTAAACATATATATGGACCTCTTGCTAGATTACACCTAATTTTAAGGACATCCCCAATCCACCACGATTTAACCTGGTAGTGATAATCTAGCGAGTGGTCACTTCCCTACAGACTCTAATTATTCTAAAGAGAAAGTAGTTAAATAACACTTGACTTATCTGTCTAAGAAGCGGTGATAACTCCACAGTCAGTCTCGGGTCCACTCTTCCTACGCTAATGTCTGTCCCGGCGGCAAGGCTCACGGCGATGTCTTCCCTAGCGGTGAGACAAGAACAACGAACGTTTCGGCTCTCCAAGGTCCTCCGGTACTGGTCTGCAATGGCTCCGGTTCTTCGGTGGTACGGCGTCTGGTTCTGGTGTTCACGGTGATCTGTCGTCTGGCTCCGGTTCGTCGGTGGCGTAGAGTCTGGTTCCGGCTGCTGGTTCCGACGCAGGTACGGTGGTTCCAAGTGGTCGTCTGTCCAAAGTGAACCTGGAACGGTCCAACTATTGACACAGCGACAAAGTCAAAGTCCAGTGCTAAACTACCGGCTATCTAACGTGTAGCACAGAATTCAGCCGAGCTGTAGATCAAATTAGCACTACTGTACTTAAGTGCCGTAGGCAGTACGATGTCTCCTACGTCAAAAGTTCTTTGGCGTGACCCCAACGGTCGATCTTGGCCTTGCAGACGGTGACCTTCACGTTCGTTCTCACTATGCCGGGCAGGCGATATCTCTTCAGTACGGAATCGACAGGACGATTTTCTTCCCTCCACAAAACTGTAGCCTTCTCGATACAAGCTTCAATACGATGCCACAAGTATGGGCATTTACAAATCACAACTGCAGATCTAGATCTATATTTCGTTACCTCCTAGTTCTACGAGTCCAGGATCTCACTGGCTTTCCTTCGCCGACGTAGCTGTATAATCAGGGTCTAGCTGCAGACTAGGCCGATGACGTTAACTTCTGCCTCCTCCTAACAGAGGGCTTCTATTCTTCTTGATGTTGCTGCCAGTAAGCTCCGAGTCGGGGGTCGCCACGTTGTTCAGGCTTCCGCGCGGTGTTGATGCTTGTAGATAGATCTAGTGTAGATATACGTCTGACTGGAGGTAATACCGAACTCAAAACTACTTCAGTAACACCGGCGAAAAGCCGAAACAAACAAAATATGTAGTGGACGCTGATGCTGTTTACAAATCCATTTAATAACTAAGAAGGGAATCGTCCTATGTCAGCTATGTCCGTTAATCCGTATCTATATTCTACTGCTCTACACAAAGCATCCTCTTTCTAGCGTCACTAAGAGCGTTCTTGTTTTTTAAAGATCTGTCACGTCATTTGTCGCTAAGTAAAACTTTACCCTTATTCCCGAAACAAACAACTAATTCCTAATCATGTCATAACACCGAGCATAAAAGGTTGAGAACCGCTGGTCTTAAAGAGTGGGTGGAGTCACTTGAGTGGGGGAAGTTATTGTAATTTAATTAGAGAAAGATATGAAAAGAGATTGAGAGAAAGTCATTTAAAGTGGAGGAGAAAGACATATATATATATATATATATATATATATATATATATATATATATATATATATATATATATATATATATATATATATATATATATATATATATATATATATATATATATATATATATATATATATATATATATATATATATATATATATATATATATATATAAAGAGACAGACTGACAGACAGACAGAGATACAGAAATGGTAGATTAGAGAAATGGATAAAAATGGCGTTAGATGAAGATTAAAAGAGTAAAGGTTGAAACAGATACAGACAGAGAGACAATGAGAAAGAGAGAAAGATTGAGCCAGAGAGACAATGAGAAAGAGAGAAAGATTGAGTCAGAGAGACAATGAGAAAGAGACAAAGATTGAGCCAGAGAGACAATGAGAAAGAGACAAAGATTGAGCCAGAGAGACAATGAGAAAGAGACAAAGATTGAGCCAGAGAGACAATGAGAAAGAGAGAAAGATTGTGCCAGAGAGACAATGAGAAAGAGAGAAAGATTGAGCCAGAGAGACAATGAGAAAGAGAGAAAGATTGAGCCAGAGAGACAATGAGAAAGAGACAAAGATTGAGCCAGAGAGACAATGAAAAAGAGACAAAGATTGAGCCAGAGAGACAATGAGAAAGAGACAAAGATTGAGCCAGAGAGACAATGAGAAAGAGAGAAAGATTGAGCCAGAGAGACAATGAGAAAGAGAGAAAGATTGAGCCAGAGAGACAATGAGAAAGAGACAAAGATTGAGCCAGAGAGACAATGAGAAAGAGACAAAGATTGAGCCAGAGAGACAATGAGAAAGAGACAAAGATTGAGCCAGAGAGACAATGAGAAAGAGAAAAAGATTGAGATAGAGAGACAGAAATACAGAAACTACAAGAAAGTAAAAAAAAAGAGACATAGATTCAGAGAGAGCAAAGAGAGAAAGAAGGGAGAGTGCGCCAAGCATACAGAGATACGAGTGAAGAGACAGAGAAAGAAGGGAGAGTGTGCCAAGCATACAGAGATACGAGTGAAGAGACAGAGAAAGAAGGGAGAGTGCGCCAAGCATACAGAGATACGAGTGAAGAGACAGAGAAGGAAGGGAGAGTGCGCCAAGCATACAGAGATACGAGTGAAGAGACAGAGAAAGAAGGGAGAGTGCGCCAAGCATACAGAGATACGAGTGAAGAGACAGAGAAAGAAGGGAGAGTGCGCCAAGCATACAGAGATACGAGTGAAGAGACAGAGAAAGAAGGGAGAGTGTGCCAAGTGTCGCGTAGTATAGACAAGTGTCTTTTTCTTTCTCCTAACTGTTTTCTTTTTTTTATTTTCTCTAGTCGTAGTACTTGTACGGGGCGAGAGTGTCTTGTATTTTTTTGTTTTGAATTGTTTTGCTACGTCACAAAGTCCGGTGACATCTATTGGTCATTTTTTTGTCATGAGGCAGTTCACCCTCTTTGGTTGAAACGGACGGTGTGTTGGCCCGTAAAAACGTTCTTTGTCTGTACTAGTTTCTCGGACTTATTATTCAGTAGGATTTTTGAGACCCCTGTTTAGGGGTGCAGTGTTGGAGTTGTGGGCATCGCTGGCCGTCTCAGTTTTTTCAGTGTCATTGTCAAATTGGCGATCATCTGAGGTCTAACTTTACTATTACCGAGGTTGGCAGTTTTTGTGATGCCAGTCGGTCAGAGTCTGGTGGACTATGTAACTAGGGGGACAAAAGCAAAGGTGCTTAAATTAATTAGTGAATAATATCTTTATATATACCTATTATATATATATATATATATCCAATATATATATTGTCTATTTTATCATCCTCATTGTACATACACATATATCAGTTTCACACAATTAAATTCATTTATTTTGTTGTTATTTAAACTATTCACCTAGTTGGTTACTGTATGTACGACTGTGTGTGAGTGATGTTCTTGTCAGGTTGACCCCGGGACCTTAATAGTATACAGCTAGTTAACAACCCAAATAAATCCTAAACCTGACACCAAGCATACAGAGATACGAGTGAAGAGACAGAGAAAGAGACACAGAGAGACAGAATGACAGAACCAGTGACCCACAGAGAGATCAAGATACATAATATTGAAAGGTAAGGTCGCTCTAATCTAGCGGGGTTGAGCTGTTTAAAGCTTCCCCAGTGATGAACTATTGTCTTACAAAAGCAGATCAATATTGATAAAACTCTATTACACACACTACCAACAAGCAGTGCATTTATGTGTCTAATAGCATAGCCAAGTATACATTTGTCATATTGTCACAATGTTTTTTAACATGTTTTGTAGTTAGTTTGTAGATTTACACAATACAAACGTAGCTAGTCGTTTTTCCGCTTTTGTCTCTTGCAAACTCTGTCATCAATGATGCGGGTGAAGAAAGACTCAGCTGCAGAGGCGTAATGACGGGGGGGAGCAAAGGGGCACGATGCTTGGGAGAGGACAACATAGTAATTAGTAACAGTGTGATCACGTTTGATTCAGTTAGGACTCTGACAAGTAATAGTGTCTTAAAGGTCAATGTTTGTACAATTTCTGAACGGAATAAAACGACTGAAAGATGTTTCAACTGAATCAAGAAATGTTTTATGAATTCTACATTCTACACTTTTTGAATGGTCTCCGCCATGCAGTGTAGAACTTTTAGATACTGATATAAACTATGATCTAAGTCTACTTCTATCATTTAACAGTAAATAGTACAAATGCTCCTTCTTCCCTAGCTCTATTAGATCATGGTAAGGGTTGCCTGAGCTAGCCAGGAAAACCAGTGACTTAGCAGAATTAAAGTCATTGGTTAAGGTGCAAGACTAGATGCATGACGTAAAGTCAGTATTATATAAAATAGGAAAATGTCTAGCATTTTAAGTAGCAAAGTCAGTAACTAGTACATCTACTTCAGATTTTTAGACCAAGTGAAGCCAACCTGCTCAGCTCATTTGAAATTATTAAATAATTTTCGATCAACCGAAATTTTCAAAATGACGGCTATGCTGAGAGATAAAATGCATGCTGTGACATTGTTTGGAAAATATGATGATAAAATGAAGTTGTCTATGATAAGAACAGCCAAATCTCATGTAAAGCAAAGTTCCCCTTTCAGACCTTGTGGTCTATAGGGCAGATGATGTAAAGGTCATCTGTTTCTGTGGCCCACGGTTAACAAGGGTGTCATGTGGCCAGCACAACGACCAACAGCCTTTACTTTACTTAACTAATGTCAGGTACCCATTAGAACCGAAGTCCTCGGTTCGAAAGCCAAGCGCTTTACCGCTCAGCCACCGCGCCTCATGTAGCTGTTTAAAATAAAAGAAAATAAACAGCGAAATGTCGTACACAGACTTGATATGTCGTTATGGAAGGTTTCTTTAAAGTCTTGTATCCCTGAACAATATTCTAAGTTAATATCATTTAGGTCAAAAGCGACTGAAGAATGGTGGCATTATATAACTCATTGCTCCTGAAATGAGACTGGGCATTAACGACTCCAACATTATGACAATGCCCATGAAATCTATCAAGTAATAGTGAAACAATGACAGTAATAGTTCAGTGAAATACGTTGAATTTGAAAGTTCATTTTGAAAGTCTTCTCTTTAATCTTGAATTTTAATTATTTGTACACAGTAATTAATGATGAGCTCATCTAATTCCCTAATAATTTTCAGCAATGGTGTAATACTATTTTTAGAGCAACATTTTTGAAGTGTCTTATAATGTTTTTGGATTCAAGACCCGCCCACCTTGAGATTCTGTGAACAAAAAAAAAAAACACATACTAAGTCATAGAAATCTGCAATTTTTTTTTGTGAGACAGCTGACAGAATCATTTAAGACCAAGTTAAGTTTTGATTAGAACAGTGAACAATAATGCGCGAGCAGTTTATTATATAAGGCTAAAGGGGGATTATTCATTACTTGTTCTCTAAATTCGGCAGACGTCTGGTTCTCACTTAACAAAAAAAAAGGTAATTTGATCAACTTTTGATATGTTTTGAGTGCAATAAATGAGAAAAAAATGACGCAGATTAGACCTACTATAGTATCCGTAATTTTATCAACTTCACCGCCCAACATGTCCATTATCTCGTTTTGGAAATGTATTCGGATTTATTTTCCTGTCAGATTTCAATATTCATTTCATTTTTAAATAAAGCCTAATTAGAAGTTTTTGTAATATATATATGGTATTATCTCTCTTTTAGAGCTATGAACCATATAAATACTATCATTGGTCAAAGAATGACACTATTCCATGATCAATTTTTACATTTCTCTTCTGAAACTTTGTTATAAACCTGCTCTCCAATTCGGTTTCACCATTCATTGTGATAGCGCAAGCACGAGACCTATGTAACATACTCTGATGTTTCTTTTGATTGCTTTATACTTTTTGTTTTGTTTATTCTGTTGTAAACACTTTTTAACACAATACAGAAGACAACAAAACAATGTAATGAAGAGTTGAACTAGTGTGCCTACTCTGTATCTATTATGTCGGATCGGATATATTGTTTTATAACTTTGTTTTAGCCAGTTAGATCCAGAACAGATGTCCCAACAGTGGTTGCAATAAAACTAAATACTCATTTAAATATTTTAATTACAGAAAATACAAGAAACAGATTGTGCTTTGAAAAAAATGAATAATTAGTAGATGTGTTGAAATAATTAATTCGTCACCTTTAGGACTATCCCTATATACCTTATTGGTATTGTTGTGTTTTTCTGTACAGCACATCAATATAATATTTTCTAAACCAACCCCCACACCCTCCCCATTTGATACTAATACTATCAATGGTTTATGAACATACAGGGATAGAATGGGACGAACAGTCCCCTCAAACGTACATTTAGGGCTCGCCACTATGTCAATAATTTGATGGAGAACAGTTCTTTACATTTAAGTAATCCAAGCCGCTTGTCTAATAACTCTAGCTTGAAAACAAATGGTTAATGTTTGAAAAAAACTAATATAAAGTTTTGTACAAAGATTATGATATTTTGTGAGACTTTTGTGGGACATTTTCAGATTCTATGTTGCACTACTTTCTACAATAGTGTGTTGTTGTTTTTTTTCTTTCTTGTTATCCCTATGTTCTGATGTAAGTCATAACTGGTCAAGAGTTATGGGCCCAAGCGCATTCAACCCCTTTGCGCCATTGTTGCTAGGCCACAGGCTGTCGGCCCCTAATGATTGTGGGCCCAGGTTCACTGAACCCCTTAGCACTATGGATGCTACGCCACTGCCGCCATGCTCTAATCAACATTTATGCTTCGTTTTATCAAGATTGGTCAAACGGATTTTCATTAATAACATACATAATAAGGCTTGTCTTCGAGTCCGAAGATAAGTAAAGAATGCAGTATTTCCCGTGGCTGTGTAGACCCATCTGTGACCTACATATTTTGCCATAACCATTGACAGCAGGTGGTCCATTAAGATTTTCTTTTCGCCGTCTGCGTCTGTCCTCGACAGCGGATTTTCTTTTGGTCTCAAATGTGTATCACATGGTCTTTGTGAGTGAACTCTAGATGTCTCGTTCTGAGGCCGCATGTAACCAGGTGCTCTCTTCTATGTCAGCTAAGGCACGTTGGCGTCAAAGCTTGTCTTTGAAGCGTTTCCGTGGGGCGCCTGTGTTACGTCGACCACCTTTTAGCTCACAAAAATAGACATACGTTCGTCTCCCAAGCGGGATACGTGCCCTGCCCAGCGCAACTGTCGGACCAAAAGAAGTCACTCTATACTGTCCGTGCCGGCTTTCGCACGGACAGCGCTGTTTGTAGTGCTGTCTTGCCACCGTGTGTCCATGATGGAGCGCAAGAATCTTTAGTGGAAATGCTCAAGTAGTCTTACTTGCTTTCTGTATAGTATCAATATCTCAGATCAATATAGAAGTGTTGAGAGAACCACCGACTCACATTTCTGTATAGTATCAATAACTCAGATCAATATAGAAGTGTTGAGAGAACCACCGCCTCACATTTCTGTATAGTATCAATAACTCAGATCAATATAGAAGTGTTGAGAGAGCCACCGCCTCACATTTCTGTATAGTATCAATATCTCAGATCAATATAGAAGTGTTGAGAGAGCCACCGCCTCACATTTCTGTATAGTATCAATATCTCAGATCAATATAGAAGTGTTGAGAGAACCACCGCCTCACATTTCTGTATAGTATCAATATCTAAGATCAATATAGAAGTGTTGAAAGAGCCACCGCCTCACATTTCTGTATAGTATCAATATCTCAGATCAATATAGAAGTGTTGAGACAACCACCGCCTCACATTTCTGGGTAGTATCAAATGACGCCTCACTTTCAAGGGAAGTTGATAACCGTCTGGCCAGAACCAGTAGCGCTTTTAGACAACATCATGCGAGAGTTTGGCGGAATAAATCGCTCCGCATGCCTACAAAAATCAATGTCTATCATAACATACGTACATACATACATACTGTTGTAACCCTGTTCCTCCCTGACTAACCATCTTTTGTTTCCACGTGCAAAGTAGGGTGATTTTTGTTTATGCTGTTGGGCGTAAATGACCTTGACTAAGGTCAAATGTGTTAAGAGATTTTAGTTATGATCGCGGATTTGTTCAACGTAGGATTGTTTTTCTTAAATCGGTTTTTGTGGATAGTTGGATGTACATTTGATTAGGGGAACTGTGACATTATTTCTATGACTTGGATTATTGACTGTTCCTAGTGGATTGTGCTTCTGCAGCCAGAAGGATATCGGCGACCTGACAATCAGTGAGTTTACTTTCTTTAGTTTACTTCGAAGTCGTAACAATACATACATAAATACATATCTACATACATACATACATACACATACATACGTACATACATACATACATACACATACATACATACATACATACATACAGTCATAAGACTTCGTCCTGTCACAAGACTTAGATCTAACTTAACCTCTAACTATGTACACTTACAACCGAATTGACAATTGTAAATGTGTTCCAGTTGGGATGTATTTAATTAGAAAGTATGGACTAAAGTGCTCAGCCGCCTAATATATTTATTAAACATTTAATTTTAAAAAATGCGGCCAGGTCGTGCAGTATGCGCGCTGGACTGTCATTCGTGTTTCTTGATGGTCCAGGGTTCATACCCAGCCTGCTGTCATCGCCCGTCGACCTGCTGGTGGTTTGGAATACATTTTCATCAAAAATCCAGCTTTATTTAATCAATTACCTGAAAATGTAGTTCAAATATTTCTCCAAGGCTAACTTTAATAAAATTAAAACTGCTTTCCCATTCGCACATCACTGTTAGAGAACGAAGTCAAATCAGTGAAACAAAAGATACATTTCTTTTTGTATCAATGTAGCGGAGATAATCCAAAATATGTTATTTGTTGTTTCATTTCGAGATCTTACCTCCCTTAAAACAATGATTAAATGTTTATAGAATGTTAACATAGAAATAAAGATTGGGATTCCGAGTTGTCTCTTAAGCATTATTGTTGAAGGGGCGTAAGTGTAGTGGTTGGCAGTGCCCCCCTCCCCCACTTATCGGACCATATTTATAACTGTCAAAAGCTCATATTATACTCAAATTACTAATCTTTTATTTTTCATTTCATGGCCAGTTATAACGAAATGGACATTCTCGACAGGATATGCCAGAGGTTCCTACATTGGTAGAGGTGCTTTAATAATATTTACATTATAAAATTAAGTAATATCGTATTTTATAACAAAGAAAAACATTACTTTTCCATTAAATATGACTTCTTTTCTTATATTTATATAAATATATATATATATATATATATACATATATAGTCTAGTCTGCCGTTCTAGAATTGGCTTGATTAGCCACACCAGATTCTGCCCCGTCTCAAGATTAAGCCAAAACCAGTGACTCATTTGGGCGCATCAATTGCCTTGTGAGACAAAAGGAGCCATATATATATATATATATATATATATATTCTTCACCACTAACCACTTACCTATCACGAATTCTCCCAATTGCGGAGGAGAAAAAAAATCCAGAAATGTTTAACTATTGTTACTAATATAATATATCTAATATATTTTTAGATTTCCCTATACATTTTTTCGTAATCGTAACTAATTATTTATAATTAACGTTTCTTCTAGTTTTGTTGGTACATTTCTTTGAGTCGCGAAATGCATTCATCTAATACGTGTTTTTTTTTCTTTTTTTTATTATCTAAAAATGTATCAAAACAGATTGAAATGTAAGTATAGCTTTCTTACTTTGTATGTCAATGATGGAGGCTAGAAAAGGGGAGGTAATATTATGGCAGGCTGAGAGGAAGTTTTAAGCCAGACCAAAGTCAGACAAAAGATTATCTAAGCGTTGGATAAAATAAGGTTCTAGGTACAAAATAATTAGTCGTTTGATATATTTAGACAGTGTTGAATATCCAAAAAAAAAAAATTCCAATCTTGTGTGACTATTTTCCATCGCATTGTGTGTCGTGCGCATCTGGAGATGTTTCTTTTGTGCATCATAATAGCTTTTAGAGCGCTATCTCTGGGGACGCGCTATGTTTTGCGTCCTTGCTTTATTGCCTCTATTATCATGCAATCACTTGTATAGACCAGTTAGGGAGGGATACAAAGAAGAAGAAATTAGGGAGAAAATTGTCCACGCTGGCTTTTAAAGAAGCAGTTCAACAGCTGTTCAACTTGAATTTGAACTCGAGGGTGCAAGCTCCCTAACTAGTTGGCCAACACGCTAACCATTCCAGTGCTTATGAAAATAAAATGAATGATAGTTATCTCATCGTTAGTTTCAAATTTTTAAAGTAAAGACCTAGTTCTATACACAAGGCTTATCTAACCTTAGCTTATATGTTTTTTCTATATAAAGCAAAACTAATTAACAACGACAAACGGAGCAAAAACATAGGTAATGTTTTAGTTACTTTGTAAATAGTAAAGTATAAAAAAAAACCTCTATAAACCTTTTGACCAATAGGGTAGATGGTGAAAACTTTTATTATTATTATAGCTTTTATATAGAGCTACTTTCATGCTTATAGCATGCTCAGAGCGCTTTGGTCCAAACTCATTTGTGGACCGGTAGGGGGCGGAGGGGGTATCTAGGAGTTGGTTTTCCGTGTTGCCTTTAGGCGCTCAGTAAACCCAACTCTGCCCGAGTCCCCTTCTAGGTAGCCAAGACAAGCCAAGTTCAAGCCGCACTTAGCCTCTCGACCACGCTCCCCACAACTTTTTAAAAGTCAATTTGTTAACGAGGGTGTCATGTGGACAGCACAATGACCAACAGCTCAAATTTCCAAAATCAATTTCAGGTTTCCATTACGGTTGGGATGACTTCTGTGCGCCATTAAAACCCAGAAATAAAAAATCTCCCAGTCTTCAAAGAGATTTGAGCCCGGGACACATCGGTTCAGTTGTAAAGATTTACTACCCGACCAGTAGTTCCTCTAATTTAAAACAAAGAAACATCTTTGACCTCAGCTTTGGAAAAAAAAGTTGATACGCAAAGGAGTAAGTTTCAAAGGTTCTCGGCCGGACACTTAATAATAGTAATAATACTTTAATTTATAGAGCGCTGTTAACAAACAAAATGTAGGCTCAAGGCGCTGTGATAACATTACAAACACAAACACGAGAGCTAAAATGACAATTTAATCTAAAAAAGTAGTTCTTCTAAAAAGTAGTGTAGCAGGTTTTCTGTCTGAAATCAATGGGGAGTGAATTCAAGACCTTTTGCCCGTGCACTGAAAAAGCCCGCAGACCGTAGCTTGTAAGGGAAAAACGTGACACCACTAAAAGCGTTAAGTCCATTGAGCGCAGGGCTCTCTGGGGGGGGACATATGGAGTGATCAGGTCGCTTAGGTACATGGGCATTAGAATTATTATAGATAAACTGATGACAAAGTGTGGCCACCTTGTAGTCGATTCTCGCTTTCACAAGAAGCCAATGGAGTGTGCATTGGACATACAATCTCCTATGAGAATATTAGTATCCTCGTTTTATTCACAATCTCACACACACACTCACACACACTCACACACACACACACACACACTCACACACACAAAGACGTACGTACAATTATCGAAAAAAAAATCCACTGCTTAAGCTCGAACCTAAACATATTTAGGTGAAGAAACGGTTTAGAATAATCAATCAATCAGCATCAGTTAATCAATTATTGTTTATCCAATAACACGGAATCCAAACCTGACTATTGGTCATCGATCAAAGTCAAAAGTTCAGGAAACGTTCCCTTCAATAAAGACTCTTCAATCCATTCATATTAGCAGACAACAACTTCATAGGCGTCATCCTGGAATTCCCTTAAAGTGGTACTCCTCTGACAACGAACTTGTAACTCCGGAAAGTCGATTGTCACGGACCATCGGCACTCACTAGTCAAAAACAGTGAGTTATTTGCATACCAAAAAGGTGAGCACTTGGCGATCATCAAAACGGATAGCTAGCTGACAACCGGGACAATGCATCAAAGTTTTTCGGGTCACGGGAGTTACAAAAGTAAATACTAGATTGTCTCGCACTTCAATGTGGCATATTACTTAACTCTGCCAAATCTCAAATCATAATGCCTTTTCAGAAAAATCTGGCATATATTGTTGTAAGATATAGATTTTATAGAGGCTCTTAAGATGTCAGAATGGCTTCCTTTTTTTTTTTTGTTAGAACACCAACAGGCAAAACGCATTAAGTTATATTAAGAGTGCCAATATTTAGTGACAGAAATAAATGGTATTGCATATGTATTGTATATAATAGACTGGTTGATTTAACGTATTATTCATTGGTTGACATACATTCTCCTTTAAGTTTAGGATCTACATTATTTAGGTCGGGCTTAGCATGAAAACATGTCGATATTGGCCATCTTTATGGATCTTATGTGCTTTTAATTTTTTTTGTATTTTATTATTGAATTGGTTGAATGGGTTTTAAGCATATGCCTAAACGGTCGAATTTCTACCAACTCCTGTACATTATTCTGTTGACAAATTTTGCTTAACAAAAAGCAATAAGAATATATACAAATACAAAGCTTATATGAAGTGTAATTGTATCAATGAGTTTGCATCAGACATAATTAAATTTGTACTAGATCTAGACCGACAACAATAAATCTGCGCGATTAGAAATGTTTCCACCAATTGTTTTTATTTAGCGCTATTTCATGCTTTGAGCTTTCTCGAGACGCTATGATCGTATCACTTATTGGCACCACTTTCAGAGGGAGAAGGGGGAAGAAAGAAAGGGTTATCTGAGTGAATGTTACCGTAATCGCTTTTATAAAGCGTTTAAATATATATAAAAGGGAAAGACGTAAATTCAAATTCATGGCTCAAGCTTTCTCAAGCCTACATGCTTACAACTCTGCTTGTAAAGTACTAATGAAAAAGGAAGATTGTAGTTATCTAATGTTTGTTTTAAATTTACTTCAAACAGGCGACCTATAATTAGAAAAAAATAAGCTTAAACCACCACTTCATGAAGTCAATTATATTTCCCTTCTTTGAGATGCAGAACAAAAACATTAATTACTAATATTTCATTAACTAGTTATTTTTTATGATTCTTATGTTGCCAGGCAACAGAAATATTTAAGCAAAATTTCAGATTGATCCGAGATTGGGTGACGGTGATATACCGTGTACAGAACTTTTTGTATTTGTAGTGAAATATGTTTTAATTATCTTTTGACTTATTTCTTTATACATCAACTTGAATGTGGAGTCTGTGTCTAGTGTTAATAAAAGTTACATTACGTTTTTTTTTTAATAAGACGTTTGTTCATGTTTATTTGATGTTCTTGTTCTTAAAAAAATATAATACTCCTACGTTGGTAATGTTGGACCAGCTGTTTGAAGCTAAGTTTTGTATTTATGTATGTAGTTAGATAGTTAACATCTTAGCAAATTAATAGCCATGTCTTCGATTACGAAGATTAATGAGTGCATTGTTTCACTTAACTGTGCAGACCCAGTTTCGACCTGGCCCGGAATTCGTAGGTTATGTTGCTCTGGTCCAGCTGCTCAAAAAGAGTCACTCTGACATCGCTATGCTTCAGTAATTTTGCTTTTAAGTAGACCTGAAAACAAAAAAGTAAAATACAATTTCACTAATGACCGGGTAGATGGCGCTGTGGTTAAGCGCTGGATGGCTGCCTGGTCGTGCGGTTTGCGCGCTGGACCTTCGTTCGGATTTATCGACGGTCGAGGGTTCAAACCCTGCCCGCTCCCATCCTCCGTCGTCCTGCGGGAGGTTTGGACTAGGAAGTAAACTATCCGAAATATGTAAAACATTTTACAAACAAACATTTTGACTTCCGAACCTGGGGTCCTGGGTTCGAATCTCGATGAAATAAATTTATGTCCCAAGAGGCACCTATTAAGCGTACATCGTTTTGTAATTTAGAAGATTACCAAGCTATCAGTTTACACAATCTATTGTTTTATCTTTCTTTTTAAGGACAATAAGTGCATTTAACTATCTGTATATATAATTATCTACTCGCCCAACCATGCGGGACACCACGCACGCACGCCGACTCTCTAAACCTTCTCCCGATGTAAACATACATTGATTGGATAAGCTACATGAGGCGCTATATGGGGGAAATTAAATATACTAACGTACAATAATAAATAAGCCTCTTGAGCCCTTGAATTTACTCTTGTAATAGTAGGTCTACATCTATAATAACAGTATCTAGAATTTAGATATAGATCTAATGTATATGAAGGCCTACAAGCAAATGTTTTTATTTTTAAAAATGTATTTATATCGATTAGCTATTTTGATAGCTCCGTTTATACTCTTTTGACATTCACGCTTCGCTTTTTTGTATTATTATTATTTCGTTTAATTTTTTCCAAAACTCTATCAGTGACTATATCGACATTGATACAGGTAGCATTGCTAAATGCTGTGTATTTATAAATAATAAGGCTTGTCCTCGAGTCTGAAGATTAATGAGGAATGCAGTATTTCTCGTGGATACTGTAACGGATGCATGCGTAAGTCAGATGTAGCTGAAGTATTTCTAGAGGATGCTTAATTAGACTAGGTGCGTGCGTACCTTGTTGAGTGTATTACGACTGCGAGCTCGGGACATGAACATCACGCTACAAGATTGAACAGGTACAAAACAGGAACACGGACCAAGTTGACTCAAGATGAACTTTAAACAAACGTTTAATAAAGAATGGGCCAGAGTCTAGTCTGTCACTATAGAACGATGTTATCCCCACAAGAGTCTAGCAGTAACTGATTAACAAAAGTCTTTTCTAATCTCTATCCCAAAGTCTATGTCGTTACTATAAAATGTCTGTTCACCGTCAGACTAATAAAGTGCGCAACCCAACTAACTAAACTACCTATCTAATAATACGCAGCCCAGCTGTGACCTACATATTTTTTTTCTGCCACTTCCAGGGTAAGCATAGCCATTGTCCGCAGGAGGTCGATTTAGATTTTCTTTTCGTCGTCTGCGTCTGTCCTCGGCAGCGGATTTTATTTCGGTCTCAAATGTGTATCCCGCGGCCTTCGTGAGTGACCTCCAGCTGTCTTGTTCTGAAGCCGCATGCAGCCAGGCGCTCTCTTCTATGTCAGCTGAGGCAAGTTGGCGCCTAGGTTGGTCTTGAAAACGTTTCCGTGGGGTAGCTCTATTCATTGCTAGTTCACAATAAACATAATCTCCAGAAAGCGGTCAACGAATTTGTATACGCTGCCGCTTCTTTCGGTTTATCTTTATACCTCGGGCAAACAGAAGTCATGTTCCAGAAGTCATCCAATAAAACGTACTCAGCAGTAAAAATCACCGTAAACGGACAGTCCCTAACGTGGTAAACCACTTCACATATCTCGGTAGTGTAGTGTCAAATGACGCATCTCGTTCAAGGGAAGTAGATAGGCATCTGGCCAGGGTTATTAGCGCTTTTGGATTAAAGCGAGTGTTTGGCGCAATAAATCACTCCGCATGCCTACTGTTTTTCTCAACCCTTCTATATGGATCTAACATGGACACTATACAGAAAGTAACTAAGACTACATGAACGCTTTCAACAAAGATGCTTGCGCTCCATCATGGACATACGGTGGCAAGACCGCACTACAAATATCGATGTACTTGCGAACGCCGGTTTCGACATTATAGAGCAATGATGCCCAAAATACGGCCCGCGGGCCAGATCCTGTCCGCGACGTAGTTCCATCCGGCCCGCCGAAATGTTGGCACAACGTGTAGAAAATCCCCCATCCAAAAAAAATATTGACTTATGTATCTTTACCTACGTTTCGGCCCTTAATTTTTCTTTAATTAATTGGTACCATGACCTTTAATATTTGTACGCTTATTAAATGTAAGCCTGGAATCAACCAGGAAAAGTTAACAGACCTTTACTTTTTGTGGAACAGGATAATAAGTTCTAAGAAGAAAAACATGAAAACCGAGTTAGAAAAAAATATGGTGACAATCTTGATTTAAGCCGCGAATAAAAGATAGTTTAACTACGCCTTCTGATTGGAGAATCGATGGGAATATTTACTCGAAAGAGAAAATGAGTCTTTGTAAAGCTGGTAAATAAAAGATAAGTTCAAATATCTAATTCATTAATGTTAGTACTAGAATGTAACTAGATCCAATGGTTTTAAATCAAATAGTTTCAAATTCAAGTCAATTTCAATTCGTTACTTTTTCGTTCATGTGGCCCGTGACACGAGTTTCGGAAATTAAAATGGCCCGCAGGGAGAATTAGGTTGAGCATCACTGGTATAGAGAGACTTCTTTTGGTCCGACAGTTACGCTGGGTAGCGCAAGTATCCCGTATAGGAGATGAGCTTATGCGAAAGACAGTCTTATTTGAATGAGCTTAAAGGTGGTCGACGTAACAGTGATTTGTAAATAATATAAGTATACTATACAGACGTGTATCGCTACCAACTAATATTAGCTGTATGGGTAATGATTTCTACATGCTATTTTTTTTTCTTTTTTTTTTACCTATTAAATGCGGAAATTTCCACTGACTTTTGTTCAATATAGACCAAATTTGATTTTAAGATTATTAGAATAGCTAATCAGATTTTTTTTTTCAAAAACATGTACATTAACAGTCAAAGTTATCAGAAAATTGTTAGAGCTTTTTATGGCTGTGGCTGAGCGGTAAAGCGCTTTGCTTCCGAACCGGGGTCCGGGGGTTTCAATCCTGGTGAAGTCTGGGATTTTTTTATTTTGATTTCTTTGGGCGCCACTGAGTCCACCCAGCTGTGACATTAGTTGTGAAAGGTAAAGGCGCTTCGTCGTTATGCTGGCCACATGACACCCTTGTTAACCGTAGGCCACAGAAACAGAAGACTTTTACATCATCTGCCCTTTAGACCACAATGTCTAAAAGGGGAACTATCCACCTAAGTTCCAGTTCAAGGTTCCTCCTATGAATTAGTAAACTTAGACAAGGAAAAAAACACAACTATTTTACTTATTGTAAGCTATAGGACTTACCATATCACCTAAAACTACTCTTGCCGGTATTTCCGAGAGTTGATACGACGTTAAATTCACAGAGTTATAGCTCAGCTCTCGAAGGAAGACTTTCCGCTTCCTCAACACGTCATCACCGGTGGAGAAATTCAAGACATTTGTATTGAAGTTGCTGTCTACAATCTGACAAGTCTGTCTGTACCTGAAACCTGTGCAATTTGGGTTAGACAGACATTGGAAGGCACACCAGAGTCTGGAATGATTGGTGCCTTGGTTTATCACCTGTCCCAGTGCACTCACGTTCGGATACGGCTTAAAATCAGCTGTAAGTATTCCAGTAATCTGACACTCTGTTATATCCGAGCAGAAAGCTAGTATTGACACAAAAATTGCTATATATAAAGAGTGTGCTGCCATTTTTGTAAGGAAGGCAGACTGCAGAGTCGAAGAAAATGCCTTGTGAAAATTGTATCTAATCGCCTTTAACAAATTGTTTTCTTTGTCTTTCAAAACACTGTTAACTTTGTCGAAATCAGAGTCTTTTTGTGTCCATCCATTTTTAACGCATTTTAATATCTATACCGAACCTAAGTTGCATTTGTCAAGGAATTTTTGTCTGTAATAAGTCTTGCTCAAATATATCAGTCTCCTTTTATACCCCATATACATAACAACGAATGCAAACAACTTATTTATTGGATGGCAATAGTAAGCAGTCATATATATCTTTCTTAAAAACAGATTTCAATGTATTATCGCTTTAAGCTTATATCTAAATAAGTATACATTTATAATGAGAACTGTAGCCACTTTGTTCCAAGAATCCGATCGACTGTTTATTTCTAAATATTTGTACTGGTCAATACGCCTTTCGTAATCGATACATCGCCACAACACGTTCTCTGTACATGGTCGGTTAAGTTGTCTGTAAGGGATCGATAGTTACCTCCGGGCAAAGTGGACTCACCCCTAGAGTAGAAATCATCGCGGGCCGCAAAGCACATTATGCATAAATATGAAAAGATCAAATTGAATCAACTTCATACAGTCCATGTGGCAAGGGAGATAAATGAATTATTTCTTTAAGCGAAAATAATTTATAAAAAATACTTCAAGTAAACATATTCTCTTCTTAATGCAATAAAAAAATATTTATAAATCAAACAGTTATTGTTTCGTGAAAGAAGCGCTCGCAACAGTTTTTATTTTTGCTATTGCTATCAATGATGTATTGGAATATATTTAAATAATACTAATAATCATTAACCATTATAGTAAAAAATTATCACATAAAGTTTCTACTATCTACATAATGTGCAGATATAGGAAAAGTCAATGAAGACATAAGACGTGAAGCAATAGAA
Source organism: Biomphalaria sudanica (assembly GCA_036873155.1). Classification (NCBI taxonomy): domain Eukaryota; kingdom Metazoa; phylum Mollusca; class Gastropoda; family Planorbidae; genus Biomphalaria; species Biomphalaria sudanica. Next base: position 294,877 of record JAZGLO010001665.1, on the reverse strand, counting down.
TCTAATGGAAATTAAATGCAACGAGGAAGCCAGTTGCCGATAAATTCATTGTAAAGATAAATACCACAATACTCTTAAAGCTTTGAATTATAATACCATTTAACATGGAGCATCAATAATTAGCACAAAGTGATATTAACTACAAAAAAAAAAGGAAGATAACCCTCCAATAGAGGCAGTAACTTAAGAGAACGTTCAGTTATTCAGTTTCACCTTCAACTATTCTAAGTCTGTTGGACCGTTGAGGCACCACACAAGAAATGCCTACCGACCCCGCTACGCAGTACCACCTTGCATATGATATGGGCACACAGATATGGCTGTCCATTCGATGATGATTTTTTTCTCTTTCTCTCTTTTTCTCCTCTTCTTCCTCCTGGTAGTGTTCCCTGAAAGAAGGTCTTTGCGAACCCTGAGGACCTTGTGAAGTGGACATTAGATATCATGTAACGCCTAAAATCCCCAATTTATTTTAAACCCCTTGTCACGGATGAATGTGTGTATGTATGTATAATCTATTTTTACATTCTGCGCGAATAACCGGAAGTGTATTTTGTTGTCAGAGAGAGACCAGCTTGTGTGTGATATGCAGTAAAGCTGATTAAAGTGTATGTGCTTGATCTAGTGGTTTCATTGTTTTATTTCGTTAACTAGAACTGAACCAGGGACACCTAGACGTATCGAGACCCGAGGCAGATGCTATCGAGTTACTATTATCAATATAATAAGGAATCTGTGACACCATTTCTCTTCCATTGTAACGAATCGCAACAAAACTCAATCTCCCCCCCCTCCCCCAAGTAGAGTAACATGATAAAAAAACTTAGAATTTTAGTAGCGACTATTTATCATTTTCAGTGATTACATTATTCATTATGGTTTCTTTAATAATGATGTGGCAATTATCAAATTCTTAAGCGCTACCTGACGTATTAATTTTTTCCCCCAATACTTAAAATTTCCGTCGGACGCCTGAAAAAAATCGTGTTGTTAAAAAAAAATTTAATAAGACGTATTTTTACATCATTTTTTTTTTGTAAACGCGTGATATAGCCCTTTCGCAAAAGTTTGACCCGCAAAAGTCAAGGGACTTTTGTACCTATTAATAATAATACTTTAATTTATGAAGCGCTATTAGCAAAACATAATGTAGGATATAACAAGCATAAACACGGCAGTAAAAATGATAAACTAATCTTAAAAATGTTTTGTTATTTCATTTTAATATTTTTTATGTAACAAAGCAGACGCCACCCTCTCCCCCTTGCAATAAACTGTAACAAATGTGTATACCCTATTGCCCATTAGCCGTTACGCAATAGGTGATAGTTCTCTTAAGACACTATTCTTGATAGATATCGCCGCATATCAGTGTAAGAGAAATAAAATACCTAGGTGAGCCCGGAATGTTTGTCTACACACTGGGCAGGTTATTCCAGCTGGAGCTAGTGTCATTGGCCTTCCTTTTTATTTTCTCTGACGCTTTTCTTCTGCCAGTCGCAGTTTTCACTCGCGAGGCTAAAAATGCTCTATCATTTGTTTCCTTCTTCCATGTGACTCGTTCAATGCTGAATGCTTTTAGAGAAGCTGTATCTTTCGGACTTCTCAAATTTTGATCTGTTTTACTTCTTGTGTATCTATCTAACTTCAGATGTTGCAATGCCCTTTGTGATTTTGAAACATTTTGTTAGTGAAAAAAAATGTTGTACATGTTCCGGATGTTCCTACAGACTTAAAGATAATTTGCTTCGTAGCCCAAATCTCCCGCAGGACGACGGGAGATGGCAGCGGGCAGGGTTTGAACCCGGGACCATCGATAACCCAACGACAGTCCAGCGCGCAAACCGCACGACCAGGGGGCTGTGTATTTAACAACATAGATTTCAGTATTCTTAAAGCTTAAGAAGACGCTAAAGTAAGTACGTGTGTAATGTCACTATTTTTATTTATATTTAATGGAAATCTCCCGAAGTTGCAAAATATACGAAAGAAATGAATAAAATGCATAGCCGAAATTTACTTTCTAATACAAACTCTTAAATTTTACTTATTATCCGCTTCCCTACCCAAACTTGGCCCCGCGAAATTCTTTTCGCATAGGGCCTCATAATGGTTAAGTCCAGCCCTGCTATTTACATATATATATATATATATATATATATATATATATATACATAGTAGATTACTTAGATTCCTAATCCAAACCTCCCGCAGGACAAAGGGGGATGGGAGCGGACAGGGTTTAATAAATTTAAACAACAGTCAAGCGAGCAGCCAGTCATCCGTAGTGTGTTTTTTCGTGGACTATCCGCAGAAATAAGAGAGTGATCTTTCCTTTACTTCTCGTCCAAACTGTTGAGGGAAAAAGAGAATTATATATAGAGAGATAATAACTTGAACATAGACAAACCTGTTCAAGAAAGGCTGAAGTGATATACAGATGACTCAATTAATGATGTGTACACCTACAACCACATTTTCAGACTACATTGTTTTTCCTTTTGGTGAATACATTCTCTAGAAGTCATTCTGTTTGTGTTTTAAATAGTATTTAAGTAAAGTACACTAGAGATCTATTTTTTATTGCAGGCGATAAACGGGGCTGTTATGTTGCCAGCGGAAAGACCTACTGCTTTACTTTACCATATGATTTGGGGTGGCCTAAAAATTACGGAGTTAAAAATTCCTATCTTCACTTTAGTTCGAACCCAGAGTTGCTTAGTTTGGAAGCCAAACACTATATCACAGTGACAATTATTTTTTAAATGTAATACTGTATATGAAATAAGATGCATAAAAGTTATGGTGACTGTGTGAAGCCCAGACTTTAGTATCACGATACAACACACACACACAAATACTAATCAAGCAATTAGTAGAACTATTTATTCATAGGTTGATAGCACATTTTAACTTAAATATCCTCTATGAGAACCATTGAATGCAGACCATGGTATGGTTCAATATAGATACAAGTCTAATCCATGTGTTCTTATCAGGGTGATAATAACCCTTGACTCATAAGAACAGAAATAGTCTTCTTAAGATGCATAAGAACAATGGTATCTGTGAAAAGCTCAGTATGTTATATCTATAGACATTTAGTTGTGCAATAGTTGGACATTTTGAATTTTTAAAAGATAAAATAATTATGAGACGTGAATCGTATCTGTGTGTGTGGATCGCTTGTCTAGAGGCGAGTAAGTATAGCCTCGGTAGATATAGCTACACAATAGAATGATAGATCAATATGTAATTATCTGTACTTAAATAGTCACTGTTGGTCGGTTTTTTATTTATCTATCTCTATCTCTATCTATCTATCTATTTATCTATCTATCTATCTATCTATCAATCTATCTATCTATCTATCTATCTGTTTCTCTGTTTATCTTTTTATCTATTTAATTTATTAAATATTTATAGTTTATAGGTTAGAAAGGGAGGTAAGCCCTGTAATTTTTTAAAGATTTATGACAGCAATTAGTGGTTCTTTCCCTTAGATACGCTTAAAAAATAGTATTTTCTCAATTGCTCATTCATATTGCTTTGTTGGGTTAAATTTATATAAACAAATACCTAATATCTTACAACCTATAGGTGAAATAAAAAAATGGATTCGATCTCTTCAGGTGGTGTTGACGGTCGTTGAACAGTAGCACCAAATGCTGATAGTCAACTAAACCCAAGAAAGCGTATACTATTTTAACCTGTAAGACTTAAATTATATTGAATAAACTATTTTGAGTACAAAATAAATATACATTTTGTTACCAGACCTACTACTGTTACTTGCGATACAATAATCGTATTAGACTTTGTAATAATATAAAAATGGTAATTGGAACAAAATCTAATTGGCAACTAATTATTTTCACTCCGGCAATCTGGGGTCGTCTGTGGCCTACTGAAGACAGATGAAGACAATGCTGCTTATCTTGCATAATTCAAATTACATAGCCACCAACCAATCATTAAACTCTTCTAACCATCGCTATAGAAACACACCCTCATACAAACTCCATAACAATAGACAACGTAATATCTTCCGATCACTTTCTAAGATAGATATGCATTACACTTTGCATTAAATATCTTTTTATGTAATATATCGCGCCCTGTGTGTACGGCTTTTAAATAACTTTATTTCAATTTTTGTGTGTGTGTTTTATTTTTCAGTATCTGGTAATTTGTTTACAGAAAGAGAAATCATATTGCATAGCAATGCAAAAATAAAAATTGATCCGGCATTTTTGATAGACGATCTGTCCACTCAAGTTAATATTAGATGTTCATTTAGTTGAGGGGATGTTCCTTCCATGACTGCTGTAGTCTCACTCAGCGTGGTGTACTTGAATTCGACTGAGTCCACATCGTACGAGGACCTCGCTATCGTCAATGAAGTGGAGGGTCACCCAGTCAATCTTTCTTCCAGGTCATTTCCGGTTCCGTCGACAACAATGGCGAGTCCACGCTGCTGGTTCAACTCAAATACCCAAATACAAAGATGCTCGGATAATACATGTGCTCGGTCAAGGGATTGGATGACATTGGTTGACCGTTATCAATATATTCTACAGCCAACCTAACATCGCACAGTTTAAATACTGTAATTGATACGATCTACGAGCTTGAAGCAAATAGAAGCACATTTGAAGCTCTTGTTAGTTTTCTACAAGCATGCATTGACAAACAGACAGGCTTAATAGACTCCCTAAATAAAAGGATATATCCAATGTTGGCCTATGGCTTTTCTGCATCGTCTATTTTCAACGGCCATCGCTACTATCTCTCTACGCATGCGCAGTCGTTCAGTTTCGGGAGTGCTGAATTTCTGTGCAAAGGATTTGGTGGTTACGTGGCTGAGATAAACACCCACGAGGAGTTTGTAATTGTTCGAAACCTTATTTCTTCATTCATTATTACAGAGGCGGTGTGGACAGGTGCCACATACGAGGCCCCCAGTGGTGTATGGGTTAATAAACATAGTTCCACGACACCGAACTTTGAGTGGGCACCAGGTGAACCAGCCAACAATACTTGTCAGTGCTTTCATTCTAAATTGAAAGGTTTGCTTGGAACCTGGGAGTGCGATAACATAACAAGTGCTTCTAATTATGTATGCGAGATACCGCAACAAACCTGTTAAGTAATGTAGCATTAAAAGGGTTAACTTTTGTTTCTGTATCTAAGTTGAATTAAAAGTCGAAAAATATTTATTAATTTTCTATGTATAAACCTAATAAAAAAAGTATTATTATTATTATTATTATTAATATTATTAATAGGTTGATAGATCAATATGTAAATATGTGTACATAAATCAACTGTAAACTGTTGTTCTATCTATCTATGTATCTATCTATCTATCTTTAAATCTATCTTACTATCTATCTATCTATCTTTCTATCTATCTTTCTATCTATCTATCTTTCTATCTGTCTGTCTATTTATTGTATTACATTGGCTGTAGGACAATTTAACAACCTTGCGGAACTAGGTTCCGCAAGGTTGTTAACGCCGGAAGTGGTAATGGTCTTAAGCCCATCATTACCTACAAAGTGCTTCCAATGGCATGCGTCTCAAATAGCCTCTGACAACCTGTCCACCTCCTGGCCTTCACGTGTGGCTTAGTTACTGAGCCTGGCGGAACCGTTACCAAAGACAGGAGAAGGGGCAAAGGCGAGCAACTGGCGCCTAAACCAGTAAGCTTCGGGCAGAAGGGGCTCGTTAGCCTTGGTTGGCTACCCATCTAGGAGAAGGAAAACTCTGAATCCAAACCTCCGCTGCCCTGCGGCTATACCCAAACATGGGAAAGGCTTCGGGAGACAACCCTGAGGAAAAATCAGGAGCTGGTGACCCTTAGGCAGACTGTGGCACACCGTTCTACAGCCTGGCAGATCCTGCGGCGCTACTGATCCCAAACTGTACTGGATACTTCGTTCCTTTGGTCACATCAGCTGCGCGGAGAGGGGGGAACTGCTGTGTGGGCGATATCGTTCCGACCATAAACAATGCCCAGGCTTTTATCTCACTTATTCAAAGCCCTAACCCTAAAAAACTGGAGAGGACACTCCAGCTTCGCCTTAGGCGTCGGCCAAACACGGGAAGTGGCAGTCACCGGTTATAAGCTCAAATGCTCAATTGACGTAGAGCAGGGCGCCAGGGGCCACTTTCGACGGTGGGAGGGATCCTAGGATTCCAATGGACAGCTACCGCCCGCCTCAAGCTGGGCAGCCCCCAGCCAATAAGGTGCTGTTCCGTCATGCCTGTCTTCCTCGTTTGGGTACACGAGGATCGGACAAAATCTGAAAAGCAGGCACAAAGACAATGTACCAGTCGACATGAAGAAAAAAAAAGAGGAGCTCCACTCTTAAACTGGGCACATGGAATGTGCGTACTCTACAAACTGGACTTAATGAAAACCTACCAGACATAGAAGATGTCAGAAAATCTGCAATAATAAACGATGAACTGTCCAGGCTCTAAGTCCCTTCAGGACACTCGTTTAGCTGACTCTGGATCAATCAAAGAAAAAGACTACTCCTTCTTCTGGCAAGGCAAAGCCGAAAGTGAAGTAAGGGAACATGGCGTTGGTTTTGCAGTTAAGAACACACTGCTGAACACAGTAGATCTGAAGTGCAACGGTTCAGAAAGACTCCTATCACTACGCCTTAACACATCTATTGGACATGTGACTTTGATATGTGCCTACGCTCCTACTCTGAGTTCCACACCAGAGGCCAAAGATATGTTTTATGACAACCTTTCGTCTGCTCTTAGCGAGATCCCAACCAAAGAAAAGGTTATCATCCTCGGCGACCTCAATGCACGCGTTGGATCTGACAACTCTGCATGGGACAGTTGTATTGGGCGTTTTGGTGTCGGAAAAGTAAATGAAAACGGACAAAGGCTCCTCGAGGTAAGCTCACTACACTCCCTCTGCGTCACTAATACCTATTTCAAGACTAAACCGCAGCACAGAGTATCTTAGCGGCACCCTCTCTCCAAACATTGGCACCAACTAGACCTAATCATGGTAAGACAAAAGTGCTTAAAATTTGTCAAGCATACCAGTTCCTACCACAGTGCAGACTGCGACACAGATCACTCCTTGGTATGTTGTAAGATCAATCTCCTCCCCCCAAAAATCCACCATACCAAGCAGATTGGAAGACCCCAATCGGATGTAAGCAAGATGTGTCAACCTGATCTCCAGATACAGTTTGCGGAATCTTTTGAACGCGAGTATAAAAATATCTCTGAGAATACAGCAACTGAAAAATGGGAACACCTCAAGTCCACCATACAAAAGACTTCCCTGGAAATCTTTGGAAGAAAAATTACAAAACAAAATGATTGGTTCGACTCTAAAGCAGTTATTTTAGCACCTGTCATTAGAGCAAAAAGAGATGCACTCGCTACTTACAAGGCAAAACCTACCCAACACAACCTGCTAAACCTGAAAGAAGCTAGAGCCAATGCACAGAGGACAGCAAGGATCTGTGCCAATGAATACTGGGTAGAGCTCAGTGAGAGTATTCAGCTCGCAGCCCAAGTGGGCAACATAAGAGGGATGTACGAAGGAATCAACAAGGCTCTCGGACCCTCCCAAAACAAGACAGCACCTCTAAAATCAACCACTGGGGAAATTATCACAGACAAGTGCCAACTAATGCACAGATGGGTGGAACATTACTCCGAGCTCTATGCCACAACAAGCTCAGTCTCTGACTCAGCCCTTAAAGCCATCATACAACTACCCACAATGAACTAGCTAGATGAAACACCCACCCTTTCAGAGCTCAACAAAGCCATAGACAACATTGCTGCCCGCAAAGCACCCGGATGCGATGATATCCCCATAGATCTTCTAAAACAATGCAAATCTACTCTAATCCAACCTCTACACGAACTGCTTTGTAAATGTTGGCAAGAAGGTACTGTGCCACAAGACCTGCGGGATGCTAAAATCATTACACTGTATAAGAACAAAGGTGACAGAAGCGATTTTCAACAATTACAGGGGAATCTCCCTCTTAAGTATTGTAGGCAAAGTCTTTGCTCTAGTGATACTTCCCAGGCTACAAAAACTCGCTGATTGGGTCTACCCAGAATCACAATGCGGCTTCCGCTCAGGGAGATCCACAATTGACATGATTTTCTCCATCCGCCAACTCCAGGAAAAGTGCAGAGAACAAAGGATGCGTTTATTGACCTGACAAAGGCCTTCGATCTAGTTAGCAGAGATGGCCTCTTAAAATTTTTACAGTTTATAGGCTGCCCACCCAAGCTACTAAATGTAATCATATCTTTCCACCAAAATATGATGGGCACAGTGCAATTCAACTGTGCCAGCTCTGAAAGTTTCAGTATAAACAGCGGAGTTAAACAAGGATGTGTCCTGGCCCCAACCTTCTTTGGAATACTATTTTCACTGCTAATCCACAACGCGTTTGACAATTCCACTGAAGGCATCTATCTCCATTCCAGATTTGATGGCAAACTCCTAAATATTGCCAGACTAAGGGCCAAAACTAAAATCAGAGCCACCCTCGTAAGAGATATGCTATTCGCGGATGACGCAGCGGTAGTGGCACACACACAAGAGGAACTTCAGTCACTAATGTCCCGCTTCTCTCAGACCTGTAAAGAATATGGCTTGACTATTAGCACGAAGAAAACAAATGTTATGGGACCACCTACTACAGCACCACCCTCCATCCTCATTGACGATAACAAGCTGGACGCCGTAAACGAATTCTGCTATCTGGGATGCACAATTACAGATGACCTGTCCCTAGAAGAGGAGATGTAAAAAAACGCAAAGTGAAGGCTGCCTCGACATTCGCTAGACTCAGACTAAGAGTTTGGGAAAACCATAAGCTAACCACGGTGACCAAAATGGAAGTCTACAAGGCATGCGTTATGAGTACACTGCTATATGGCAGTGAATCATGGACCACCTACGCAAAGCAAGAGAAAAAACTAACCTCATTCCATTTGAGATGTCTCCGTAGGATCTTGAATGTCACATGGAAAGAAAAAGTGTGCAATACTGAGATCCTTGCGCGATCAGGTATTCCCAGCATTTTTACAGCCCTCAGACAACGCCGTTTGCGCTGGTTTGAACATGTTCGCCGGATGGAGGACAAGCGCATCCCGAAAGTCATCCTCTATGGTCAACTCGCGACTGGCACAAGAAAAACTGGTCGCCCCCATCTCCGTTACATAGATGTAATAAGACGCGACCTCAAATCAGTGAACATCAATACTGACAATTGGGAAGACATAGCTCTAGACCGCAACAGGTGGAGAGAGACAGTGACAAAAAAAGCTATGGACAGTGAAAGTACATGGGTCTCAGCCCAGGAAGAAAAACGCACAAACCGAAAAACAGCCAGCTCCACTTCCACCGAAGCAAAAGCCAAGGGGACCCTAACTTGCGCTATCTGTGGACGGGAGTGTCTCTCCAAATTAGGTTTCCACAGCCACATTAGGAAGTGTGCTCTGAGATGAACCAAAGTCGTCCTACGACTGAAGGAGGCCAATGATGAGGACAATATAGTAAAACAAACAAAAACAACTTTGATTTCAATTTTGATTTTATAATAAAATATTGATTATAATTTTTAAGTACACATAGTTTCTAACGTATTTTTTTATTTCTATGATTAGAATGTAATAACATGTAAACATTACAATAACAATCTATCACAATCATCAAACTCCATTTAAGTGAGGGCTTGAGAGGTTCAAATCCTCCCTTGCAAAAGCCCTGGACAGAAACCCGCTGTCTTGGGTGTGGATGTGTGTCACTATACAGGTCGAGTGTTAGTGGTTTCGCAGACATGTCGAGACTAGAGTTCAGCAATGGGGCAATCTGGTACAGTCGGGCTCGGCAATTCCAGTACCACCTCATCGTGGTTGTCGGGTGAACATTCCGGTATAAGGAGTGGCTAAGAGTATTGGTTGCTTGCCGCTGATGTAAGAGCAGCCGGCAAGTGTAAAAGGAAAACAAAGGGGTTATGTCCAGCCCCCCCCCCCTGTGGGGCCCCGGGGCAACGGTGAGTAAGAGACCTAACGGGTTCTCCGAAAAGCGGATAGCGCTGGACACCAACTCGAGGGTTGGTCGGGTTCTCCTGGGACTCGGCTGATTCGCGGGTCTCTCTTCGGGCAAAGACTGGACTGTCTGGCGCGGCCTTAGCGGGCTGCGTCGGACGGACTGGTTGGCGTCCACGAGCTAGGCTCTATCTAGCCCGTTCCCTGGCGCGCTAGTGGAGGAAACCGCCGCAGCCAATGGTAATTCTGACACTGGGAATATCGAGAAACGCGTGCCACCCCACTCCTGCCTTGCAGGAAACTTATATGCCAAACTGTGGTGGTGATTGCTTGGACAGGTTCCTACCTTGTCCTTAGTGGCGACACAAGTGCAGGCCATGCACGCTGCTGCATTAGAGCAGTAACTAAGGCCGCCAACGGCCTTAACCATACAATCATGATAGGCACAGACACGAAAAAAAGCGGGCACGAGCAGACCCGAACAGGCTCCGTGCGCCGGGTAGTGGGCGTCAGGCCCGGCCACGAAAAGTCCACTACTAGTCGCCCCGCGGCCTCGATGAAGGGGAATTTGTCAGGTCGTGAAAAATTGGCTAAAATTCCTCCACCAAAGTCCTCTTCTCAACGAACACTGCATTCGTACCTCCTTCGGAGGTCCGATCCGAACAAGGTTAATGGAAGTCTGCCACAACCTCCTGCCGACTTAGATACACGGCAAGCAAATATGACTGGAAGCGAAATAGTGACGGGAGCCTCCGGCCCCCAAACATCCCAAACTGACACTAGTGGGACCCAACCCACCACAGGGACTAGGCCCATTAACACTAGATCCCTCCTGATCTTACAAATTAACATCTGTGGGGTAATACCCAAGGTGTTAGAGCTCTCAAAACTCCTCCACGAGAGGGCTATAGATGTGGCTTTATTGCAAGAGACTCTTACGGGCAAACGCAATGCCAGTATCACCGGTTATACAGCATTTAAGTGCAAATGCACAGACTGCCGGGGGATTATAACTTATGTACGCAACAACTTGATTGCTACACAAGTCCCCGGTCCACGAGTGCACGGGCGTACCGACGCCATCACCCTCGAAGTACACAAACTCGGGCGTAAATTCACGGTAACTAATCTGTACAACCCTCCCAAGCACGAAATAAGTCTCGAATATGACTGTACCAATATCACCTCTCACAACTTCATCGCAGGAGACTTCAACGCAAAGTCTCAACAGTGGGGCTATGATTCAACTGACTCGTCGGGACATAAAGTCCATGAACTCCTCAATAACTCTAATTTGTTCTGTCTGCAAAATAAACATACTCCTCCAACCTTATATCACACCGGAAATGGCAGCCAATCTAGGCCTGACCTTACCTTAATTACAGCTAATTTAGAATCTCACACACAATTCCAAGTCCTGGACGACATTGGGAGCGACCATAGACCCATATTAGTCACAATAGCCCTCTCAGAGGCCAGTGGTGTAACCCCAAAAATTCCGCGGAAGTGGAGCTACACCAAGGCGAACTGGCCAGCGTACGAGGCAGCAGTCGACACTGCCCTTATGAATTTAGCAGTGGATGATAGCGACGTCGATACCATATACGGCGAATTAACAGCAGCTATGTTGGGTGCGGCCAAGAGGTTTGTCCCGCGGACTTACCCCGGCGTAAGGCAGAAACGTGTGTGGTCTCAGGAATTGAATAAGCTGGTCCTGAGACGTAAGCGAGCCCGGAGACTTGCTGAACGGAAGGGTACCCCTGAAATCCGGCGGGAGTACAATCGGCTCTGCAGAGCCACGAGTGAATTGGCCCGACGCGTCCGGTCGGACCATTGGAACACTGCCTGCGCCGGGATGGATCTTCGGGACTCCTCGAAAGCCTGGCGTCTTCTGCAAAACCTAGAGGCCAAAGACACAGCGCGGACGGCTGCCCCTCTATTGTCACCCAGAGGGCCCGTCTCTACGGTAACCAAAATGGCCGGCTTGTTGAATCGATATTTTGCTAAAATCAGCAAGCCCGAAAAGAAGTCAGCCATGTCCAAAGCCCTCAACAAAGAACGTAAAAGGCTCGAGAGGGAGCCAGATGAGCCTGAAAGCCAAGCAACGTGCAATGCGCCCTTCTGTCGTGCTGAGCTGGATAGAGCGATTGCAAAGTGTAAAAACAGAAAAGCTCCGGGGCCAGATAAGGTTACCCCCGAGATGGTAAAACACCTTGGGGGCATTGCAAGAGGTAAACTCCTGGAGTTTATGAATCGAACCTGGGCAGAGTCCAGACTGCCCGGGGCCTGGAAGAGTGCTATCATTGTAACAGTCCTTAAGAAAGGAAAAGACGCGACTAACGTGGCGTCCTACAGACCCATTTCACTAACCTCAACGCTTGGCAAAGTTGCTGAGCGAATGGTTAACGAGCGGCTAGTGTGGTCCTTTGAGAGTGCCGGTATCCTGGCGCCAGAGCAGGCCGGCTTTAGGGCAGGCTTGAGCCCGATCGACCAGGTCACAACATTCGCACAGGAAGTGGCCGATGGGTTCCAGAGGTCCGAGAGCACATACGCAGTATTCATAGACCTAAAACAGGCTTACGACCGTGTGTGGAAGCAAGGCCTCTATCTAAAGTTAAGAGCCATGGGTGTGCGGGGCAAGATATACAATTGGATGCAATCCTTTCTGTCAGGGAGGAGCACACGTACAAGATACCAGCACTCCCTTAGCAAGCCAAAACAACAACTAAATGGCCTGCCTCAGGGCTCCGCCCTGTCCTGTACACTTTTCATGGCCTTTCTGAACGATTTGCCCAGCTCACTAAGGTAAAAAAAGCTGCTATATGCTGATGATATTGTCCTCTGGTCAACCGGGAAGAAAGCCGACCAAATTCAGGCGGCACTTCAAGCAGACCTCCAAACCATATCCTCGTATTGCGACAAATGGCAGATTCTGATAAACGTTGCCAAAACGACCTGGTCCCTGTTCAGCCTAGGGATCGACATTCTTAAGGCTCCATTCGAGCTTCAACTCGGTGGGCTGCGACTCTTACGTGAAAATACGCCAAAATATCTAGGGGTTACCCTAGATAGAAAACTGTCAATGCTCCAGCATGTCCAGGATGTTGAAAGAAAAGCCTCGGAGAAGTTAGCGTTACTAAGAAAGCTGGCCAGCACAAAGTGGGGTGCCAAAGCTGACATGCTACGCACATTGTACCTCGGGGCAGTCAGATCACAAATCGAATACAGCTATACAGTTTAAGTATACGCTAGCAAGACTGCCCTCGAATCACTCGATCGAGTACAAGCACAGGCTCTAAGGTTCATTAGTGGCACCTTTCGGACAAGCCCAACAAACGCTGCTGAAATATTTACTAACGTGGCGCCCCTATATCTTAGGAGGGAGAGGGCAGTACTCATGGCTTACGAGCGCTATAAAAGGGGCGACTCTAGGCTACCCACCTCTATCTTAGTGCGTCAGTGGAGAGAGAGGAACCGCATCAAAATGCGATCGTTCCTCCATATAGCGGCCAATTTGACAAAAACAGCTGGACTCTCCACCGACAGTATACCTATTAGGAGGATTAGTGCGTGCCCCCCGTGGAGGAGATTGCCGGCCCCACAAATAAATCTGTCCCTTTTAGGGCAAGAGGGAGCCACCAAGAGGCGATTACCACCTGCCATATTAAAAAATGTGGCATCTTTAACAATTAAATCCTACCCATCGGATGCCATTTTCTGCTACACTGATGGGTCGGTAATGAGGGACCCCGATAGATCGGGGTATGGGGCCCTTATAGTATACCCCGACCGGACTGAACAAGACAGGCTCTCTGGTCCATGCAGCTACGCTGCATGCTCCATGGATGCCGAACTAACAGGGATAACTAGAGCGTTCGAGGCCATTAGGGCCCGAATGCTCCAAAAAGAAACTAGCGCCACTACAGTGGTGTTGGTCACCGACTCTCGCTCCAGTCTCCTAGTTATGGGTGGCGGCGGGGGAGGGTCACCCGTAATAGAAGAGGCAGTCGGCGCCGCAGATATAATCCGCCGGGCTATTGGAGCTGTCGTTTTTATGCAATGGGCGCCTTCACATTGCGGCGTGAAGGGCAATGAAACGGCAGACGCCCTCGCAAGGGAGGGTGCAATGGCAGCCACACACCTCGAAGCACCAAGCACGTACTTACAAGCAACGGCACAAATCCGAGCACTCATTCGTGAGAAGTGGTTAAAGTCCTGGGAGGAATCCGACAGAGCACGTAGTGTCTGGCAGCACATGCGTCACCCAGATCGCGACGATCCATGGTGGCGACTGAAGAGGTCAGAGCAATCGATCATTGCACAATGCAGAACGGAACACTGTCCTATAGGGGCATACTTTGCCCGGTTCCGAACGAACTTTGACTCCCGATGCCGCCACTGTGGAGAGAGCGCTGAAACAGTGGCGCATGTCTTGTACGAGTGTCCCTAGCTCCGCGAGCTAAGGGGGGACATGTCTGTGCAGTCACTCAAACTCTATAGTAGCTATGAGGCACTACGCCGGACGGCTAAGTTTCTTGCCAGAGCACTACGGGAGGATTAGTCCTTCCTGCTCTGATTTTTCAATAGGAGTTCATCTCAGGTACAGTCGGGACCGACACTGTCCAATTGGCGCTTACCTCGGACGTTGGAAGGAAAACTCCCACACACGGTGCCGCCACTGCATGTAGCACGATGAGACAATAGAACACATTTTTTACGAATGCAGGGTTCTGCACGAAAGACGATTTTGATTTCTTTGAAAGACATACATACATACATATGCTTATAATATAATAGAATAAAAAAAAAGTGAATGTGTTGGCATTAATGACGTTTAAGGTATTTAAAGAAGATTACATTTTGTCGTTTGAATACTAAACAATGATATGACAATGTAAAGCATTTTGTATACTTTTATACTTTATTTATCTATATCAGTTTGCATATTTAATTGAATGAGCATATATTTTCAGACTTATTAAGTAAAAATTGGCTAAATGACAAACGAACTGACAGATACCTCGAAAAGAGTAGGTGTTTTCTTTAAAGGGGCCGTCAACAAAAGTAAAGGAAAACAAGACAAGAGCCCGTAATAATCTGCTTCTTTTATTATTCTGGTATTTCACACATGAATCCCAATTGATATACGTGAATATGAGCGCACTCAGTGTCGTCCATATACCAATCGTATTCCTTCCAGAAAGTCTGGCAATTTTGAACTCCGTTTTGATTATCGGGTTGTTTAGGGGCCCAAAACGTGTTCATGGATGTGTTGCTGTATCTGTTGATCCATATTCCTTCATGGCCTTCGTCAGTTCCTCCAGTGTATATAAGATAAGGCGGTGATCTAATGGTCAGTAAGAAATTTCTGAGGAAAAAAAACTCAGATTCGGTGTTAACTTCTACCAAATAACCTCTGAGTAATTCACAAATAGCTTGGGCGAATACGGGTTTATTAGTTAATCCTGCATTTGACAACAGATATAGTGAACCATTGTAGCGGGTCGTTGCTAGAAAAATTGGGTTTGTCCGGGTTGAAATATTTCGGTGTTGTTTATAGGCTGTGCTCTCCATTTGTAATTCAGAAATTTTATTTTCTTGTTCCTGAAGAGATTGCCACAGTAAAGCAATTGTATTTGAGGTTTTTAAATGTTGATTGTCTAAAGCTGAATGATGAGAAATGAACATAAGCTTAGACTGAGAAAATATTTGTTCTAAATTATATTTTCTCACGCACTCTCTATGAAACTCTCTACTAAATATGGTTTATCTCATTTCATATCTATCTATCTATCTATCTATCTATCTATCTATCTATCTATATATATATCTATCAATCTATCTATCTATCTATCTATCTATCTATCTATCTATCTATCTATCTATCTATTCGTTTGTCTGTCTGTCTGTGAATCTATTTATCTATCTATCTATCTATCTATCTATCTATCTATCTATCTATCTATCTATCTATCTATCTGTCTGTCTGTCTGTCTGTCTGTTTGTCTGTCTGTCTATCTAAATATAAGTTTTAACAAACTATTAATATACCTTTGTCAATCTTGCCTTTCCATTCTGTTTGAGAATTAGAAAGCTCCGCCATGCGCTTTTTCATTTCCTCTTGAAAGGTGCTCGTGTTTTGTTGATTAGATATCAAGTCTTCTTCAAGTCTTTTCAATGTTTGTTCATTATCATTAAGACTTTGGTTCTGTTTCTCTACTTGCTCTTTAAAGTCTTCTTCAAGTCTTTTCAATGTTTGTTCATTATCATTAAGACTTTGGTTCTGTTTCTCTACTTGCTCTTTAAAGTCTTCTTCAAGTCTTTTCAATGTTTGTTCATTATCACGTAGACTTTGCTTCTGTTCATCTGCTATTTTTTTCAAGTCAAACACACTTTGAAACAAATCATCAACTGTGGGCCTTTCAACGGTTATCGTTAACATTCTATTTAACCTATCGCTTCTTTTCTCCGAGATCTTAACATGTGCTCCACAGAAATATTTCCCAGATTCTAAGAATGTAGGATTTCGCCATGTTATTTGAATATAGGAGGCTTTAGATATGGTGTAGTAGAGTTCGGCTTTAATTGATGGTGAGATTATATTAGGCATGGTTGTAACATTAGGCTGATCTCTAGTTATTATGCCGATAACGCCATTTGACTCTGAAAATATAAAGATCAATAACTGAAATTTAAAAAAAAGTAATAGTATAATAAAACATTATAGGAGATGTATATATATATACTTCACCTCCACCTATCATTGTTGAATCTTTGGCGCACTGCAACATGGTTAATCGACCGTATTATCCATTAAATTCTATGTTGTGCCATAATAAGAATGTATTTTAAAGTCCCTCTACTCTTTCATGTCACCATTGCTGTCTTTGTCTGCCTTCTGTTCCCGAGACTGTTCCATGAAGTAAGGTAATTTGTTAGACCTGAATACCTTGTAATATGGTCATAAAGGTTTTAGGACAATATGGAACGATTTGATATTGTCCAAGAATATAAGTGTTATATAAGAATGGGCGTAGCCAAAAGGGGGAGGGGATTAACCCCCCATCCCTCCAAAATGACATCTCCCGCCTCAGGGAGTGGACGGAATTTAGTGACTGATTTTTTACTTTTGATTTTGGTTATTTTAGGTAAGATTTTAATATTAAACCATCACTTGCTCCAGCGAAGTAAATGAGGGTTTTGACTTTAAAACACCTACCAGAGGTTTTTCCTGTTAAACCCAAATCTTTCATAAAACAAACACAAACTAATGCAAACGATAATCCCCAAAATTCAAAACCCTAGCTAAAGAGGCGATATTGTTTTGAAAACCAGCTCCGAAATTTTTATACAATAAAACCCCCTCTTCAATATAAGACTTAAGTTTACATCAGTTACCAGATTCTACGAGCGTAGCCAAGAAGGGTTTTGCGTTTACATCCAGAGAAGTTTGAAGCTAAAACTACTTCTTCAATATAAAAAAAAACAATTTCAGACTCAAAATTTTAAAGCTAAAGGGAAGAGGGTAAGGCAGTTTAAAATTCAACTCCCATTTTCTAGAGGAATAAAACTTATAACCCGTCCTGATGGTTTTGAGTTAAAAAAAAAACATTCCAGCGAGGTTTAAAGCTAATAGACATCTCTTGAATGTAAAAAAAGCTAATTGCACACTCCAAATTCTATGAGAGTAGTCAAGGGGGGGGATGAGTTTAAAATAGCTCTGTAGGTAACTGTGCTGGGACATCGAGCCGACGTTGTGGAAGTACAAGCTCTGTAGGTAATTGTTCTGGGACATCGTTCAGACGTCGTGGAAGTACAAGCTCTGTAGGTAACTGTGCTGGGACATTGAGCAGACGTTGTGGAAGTACAAGCTCTGTAGGTAAATGTGCTGGGACATCGAGCAGACGTTGTTGAAGTACGAGCTCTGTAGGTAACTGTGCTGAGACATCAAGCAGACGTTGCTGAAGTACAATCTCTGTAGGTAACTGTGCTGGGACATCTTTCAGACGTCGTGGAAGTACAAGCTCTGTAGGTAACTGTGCTGGGACAATGAGCAGACGTTGTGGAAGTACAAGCTATGTAGGTAACTGTGCTGGGACATTGAGCAGACGTTGTGGAAGTACAATCTCTGTAGGTAACTGTGCTGGGACATCGTTCAGACGTTGTGGAAGTACAAGCTCTGTAGGTAACTGTGCTGGGACATCTTTCAGACGTCGTGGAAGTACAAGCTCTGTAGGTAACTGTGCTGGGACGTCGTTCAGACGTTGTGGGCGTACAAGCTCTGTAGGTAACTGTGCTGGGACATTGAGCAGACGTTGTGGAAGTACAAGCAATGTAGGTAACTGTGCTGGGACATTTTTCAGACGTCGTAAAAGTACAAGCTCTGTAGGTAACTGTGCTGGGACATCGTTCAGACGTCGTGGAAGTACAAGCTCTGTAGGTAACTGTGCTGGGACATTGAGCAGACGTTGTGGAAGTACAAGCTCTGTAGGTAAATGTGCTGGGACATCAAGCAGACGTTGTTGAAGTACGAGCTCTGTAGGTAACTGTGCTGAGACATCAAGCAGACGTTGCTGAAGTACAATCTCTGTAGGTAACTGTGCTGGGACATCGTTCAGACGTCGTGGAAGTACAAGCTCTGTAGGTAACTGTGCTGGGACATCGTTCAGACGTTGTGGGCGTACAAGCTCTGTAGGTAACTGTGCTGGGACATTGAGTTCGAAATCAATACCAAATAATTATTTAAAATCGCAGGTCTGACAAATTGTACATATTCGGTAGTTGTCATGTCGTAATGTATAATATCACTAAGAGGCAATTAGTTTGTTTTTAAATGTTAACAGCAATGCCTGGTCGTGCGGTAAGCGCGCTGGACTTATTATCTCGACGGCCCCGGTTTTATATCTTGCTTGATGCCGTCCTCCGTCGTTCAGCTTGAGGTTTGGTTAGGAAAGTCAATTATCTTTCACTTTGAAGAAACATCCAAAACATTTAAAACATTTTAGGGAAGAACAAAACATTACAACGTCTAATACATCTTTGAAACATTATCACTTTAGACTATCAAAACAATCTCACGTCTTGAATATTCCTCGCGAATAGGCGGATGGGACAGGGACCTGTCTCCCAAGATACCTTATAGAATTGGGTGGACTCAGGAGTGTCCTGAAAATCCCGACATTCTAAATCCCAGTCTTCATGGAGATAAGAAAACAGAATTCCTGGTTCGGAAGCCAAGCCTTTACCCAATGCGCCCCCCCCCCCTGTGTTAAAATAGGGCAGGTTTTAATCTCGTGTGTGTGTGTGTGTTAACTCTTTTGTCTAGAGATAGTGTGAATGTGTAAATAACTGTGTTTTTATTGTGTGAAAATGTGGGATGTTACCAGAGAATGGTGGCATGTCCTTCAAAACTGTATTTTTTAATAAGAGGGTTAGGGTTGGCCCCAAACAACCTTATGAACAACGAATAGTTGTGCTAGTTTGAGCTTGATTCTAGAATGAGGAATGGGAGAAATAACGTGTGAAATATTTGAGCAGGCAGACAGACATTTTTACAGACGGAAACAGTTAATATAAGCTTAATAAAATAAAATAAAACTACCGTGAAAAATATGCATAGATTGAATTGTTGCATTTTCAAAGCTTATGTCGTCAAATATCTGTGGAGAAGAAATATATATATATATATATAATATATATATATATATATATATATATATATATATATATATATAAATATATATATATATATATATATATATATATATATATATATATATATATATATATATATATATATATAAATAGTGATTTGACATCAATACATGTAGAGAGGTTGTTATAAAGAAAGTTGCTGACAGTAAAAAAAAAAATAACCTCAAAAATAATTATTTATCCTGACAAGTAATAAGTTTATATAAACAAGATGAGCACAATGTCAAATAGAAACACTTGACAATTTACATTAGAATTACACTGGAAAGAACATAAAATGAAGTCAGCGTGTACCTTAGAACTTCTTCAATATTTTTGTATCTATCGCATCTTCAATGAAGAAACTGTCACAGGCAAAGTGAGAAATAGCATGCAATATGTAACAATTTTAGAAAATGTCTTTACATCAGTTTGTTGAGTATGGTTTAAAAAAATAAATCTCGTATGGAACACAAAGTTCATGTTGTTTTTTTTTGGTAGGCTTCTTTAAAGGATTGCATCTCTGAACAATATTCTTTGGCAATAATATCTACTTAAGAGTAAAAATGTGGTGGCATCATTGAATTCTTTTATCTTTTGCGCTTGAAATGAAACGGAGCATTAACGAATAAAACATGTTTACCATTGAGAAATAATGACATCGATGTGTCGGTAAAATGTTGATTCCGAAAGTCTTCTCTGCACGTTGAATATTCCTTCACTTTAGTTAGAGGTAGCCTTAGCAAATTGTCTTTCAATTGTCAGAATTCGATTGAAGTGAAAACGTGGACCAACATTTATAGATCGAGCTACTTCAGAAGCCTTATTTTTACTCTCTCAATCATTTCTCAAATGAAGCAAATACATGTCTAAAATGTTTCTAATTTTTATCTTAGAACTGTAGTTTCACGACCTTCTTATTCCTATGGGAAGTATAGCATCTTGAGCACATCTAAATAACAATCTTTGTGCTGTTAATGCATCATTTCTTGATAACAACATTGTAGGGAAAAAAATTCTGAGTGCCTTAGAAACAAGGTTCTCCATATTAAATTTAGAAAGCGCCCATCTTGCTATGGTGCTGAGGCGTAGCTAGTCATGTGCAGGTGGTGCGGGCCGCAAAGGGCATCATATACCCTATACACGCCACTGCTATGCTGGGAGCATAAAACGAACACACTTTTTTTTTACCAAGCTATAGAAAGCTGCAACTTCTTGAACACAACAGACTGAATCATTCAATACCAAGTTTAGGTTTTTGTTAACGCATATTGTGATTAGGGCTAGCCACCAATTAAAAAAAAAAACCTGATGAAAGCAGCTCCTAACATCAAAGCACTGAGCGCAATAAGTCCCTTTCCATCTTGGATGGTACGCTACATGCTATGGGCCCTTTAAATTTAATTTTCTTTTGAGTTTAACCCCAAGTCCCCCCCCCCCAGGCAGACAGAACGGCGAATGCGATGTGTGCACCGTTCATCCAGGGCGGTAAGAAGAAGCTCTTGTTCGCTTTTGCTTAGGGTTTTAAGTGCGATGCACAACTCTACATGACAATTACAAATGGTCCCCTAATGGTCGTGGGGCCGTATTTATTGAACCCCTTCGCGCCATGGATGCTACGCCACTGCTATGTCTACAAGCCTCGATCTAGGTCTCTACTATCATCAAGATTTTTTTTTCGCGAGTGTTTACTAAGTTTAGATTTACTTGTTAGACTACATATTTATGAATACCATCAATGCATAATTAATTTTAGAAAATAGACTTTTAGAAAACAAAAAGTAGCCGTTGCACCTAAACTTTGCAAGCCACAAAAAAGGTGAAATTATATTTTTCATTTGTCTTCTAGTTTTCGAGATCTAAGTCTGACAGACGGACAGACGGACAAATGAACATGTTGCCCAAAACTAATATCGGCTTTTACCCTTAAGAAGGCCGCTATAAATATGCCTAGTCCTAAAAATATCAAAGAGCCTATCAAATATTTCAAAATACCTAAACACAGAAGAATAGTCAGAGAGTGAAAACAGACTATTTGTAAAGTCGATTTTTTTTTAATTTTTTGAAAAAAAAGAGGGTGGAGGGAAGAACACTGATACTTAAATTTACGGGCAGGTTCAAGACAAAAGTAAGAATAAAAATAGAACGGGTGAATGGCAAAATAAACACTATACATCTTGAGCAAAATAGACGAACGCAGCCTTAGTATTATATATTCGTTGTAATAAAAATCAATTTAATAATAATAATAATAATTATAATAATCTTTTTATCCATAAAGAACTTTGTCTTACAATTTTGGGCATTACACCAACATGATAACTTTAGACAACCAAAATATACATTCACACCAGACTCACTCGTAATTTACATCTGAACAGTTTATATCAGGTAGTTGAATTTTATTTAATGAATTAATTATGCGGGGAACAAAAGAGTTTTTTTGTCTGTTTGTCTTTGCTATCGGTTTAAGCAGGGGTGGGCAACCTTTTTATATCGAGGGCCGCATAAAATTATGTAGGAATGGGAAGGGGGGGGTCGCATATATTTATATGTATGTATGTATGTGTGAGTGTGTGTGTGTGCGTGCATTACAAATTTAGAAAAAATACGATCGCTTACTGTGGATCATGAATTTTCGTCCATATTTATACTGTACTATACATTCACTTTTCATTTTTTCACTCTCCCAATGGAGGACTTGTTAGCAATTTCTGAAACTAATTTTACCATTTGCTAATTGGATTTTTACATCACATTGTACCACAAATGTACAGTTATACTCAATGTGAAGTAATTAACATAATCTCATAATCTTGTGGAACTGTGGAACCAGCTGACTAGCTGTTCTCCTTGTGACTGCTGTCAAATTACAGTCAGTCATGGTCGACCTGTGATTAAACGTGTTTAGTTTCCACAAACAAAAAAAAAAGCTTTTTCACAGAAATATGTGTACCCAAATAGTGGGACAGTTTACCAGCAAGAGTTTTTTTTTAAAGTTTGGAAATACAGCTTCTGGCACATATAAGGCTACCTAGGAAGTACTGATTGGCACTTCTCTTTCAGGTCAAAATTGCTTGGCGTTATGCTCTCAGGAGCTAAATCAGCTTTTGCGCAAAATGATGAGCTGATGATATTCAAAATTGGTACCTGACGTTTTAAATTTGTTTTTTTTTGTATAATTTCCATAATTAAGAAATCTAAAGTCTTGTACGTTTACCATTTCACTAGAAAAAGAAGCTTGCTATGTTGGAGGAATCGGAAAGCCTTGTTTGAAGAGATTACACATGCACTTACACTTACATATGATTTGCAAGCAACTCATAGTAGTAGTTGTTCAAAACATGAAGTCTGTCTCCCATTGTTCACTAGAAATATTAGTAACAAGGACACAGTCAATGTTCTTCAAGGTACATCAGAATTTCCTCATTAAGATATTGTATTCTTCTCATTACCTTGCCATGCTAAGCTAGCGAATACATCGCAATGTTTTCTTCCTGAATCTTCAAGTACTTTTTGAAATTGTCTATGATTAAGAACCTGTCTCTGTTTCCACTAGAGATATGGCGATCAATGATATTTTATACAGCTTTGTGCAAACTTTCTTGTTTAGAGTTTATGGTTGCGAGATTCTTTATAAAAAAAAAATAACTGTTTTTCTCTGTCGAAGATCGAGCTCCATCAAGTTGTCACCCTTGCCATCTTGTTCCAAGCATACCCAACACTCCACAGTTCTTCTTAGCATTGAATAAATACTGGCCTTAAATTGTGTGCCTAAGTGTATTGAAGTACAGCCAATAAGAATAATGTAAATTTACTTGCCACTTTTTATAATGAGACAGTTTTAATAATTCATAGAGATATTTATAATTATTTGGATTATATTTGCAATTTTTATATGTAATTACTGTAGGTATTCGCGGGCCGCATGTGGCCCGCGAGCCGTAATTTGCCCACCTCTGGGTTAAATCTCTACAATTTATTTAAAAAATCACCTGAAAAGAACATGTTAACGTCAAAGGTTCAATTAGTTCTTTGATAACTTCTGAATTTGAAACAAACAGTAGTCTTGATCCTGGAATGGAAAATAAATAAGGTTACATAGAAAGTTTGTGTGGAAACACAAACTCAAAATCGGCCCCAGAAGTTGTCCACGTAGGTAGATAAAATGGCAGATTTAAAAAGTTTCAAAAGAATATCAGAAACTATGAGCTACAAACTATCAACAACTACAACCCTATCTCTGTCGATATAAAAAGAAAAGACATACTATTTTATTGTTAGTTCTGCTAACGATTTGATACCACAGGATACGGAGATTTATTAATGTTATTATTATTACATTGTTAATATTCATGTGTATTTGATGAGCTGATAGTTATGAAGATATAGTCAAACCATAAATTCCACTTACAACGAACGCATCACGAATGAAGTAATTAGAAACAGGATTAATACAGCAATTAGACCACACGATGACCTGCTAACTAATGTCAAAAACGTAAACAAACTATATGGTCTATTCACTCTTCTCTAACCAAACAATTTTTAAACCATTTGATAAATGTGTTAAAAAAAAAAATATGGTAAATAGTCATCTTCCTTACTTAATAGTCTCCCCTGTTTGTTACTATTAATAGTGAAGAGTTGTAAAATGGGTGTATTTTTTTGAAAAAAACTGCTTACATAGTTGATTTTAAAAATTTAATTTCACGCTTTCAGAAAAGAAAAAGTAGCCGTTGCATCAAAACTTTGAATGGTCTAAAATACCATGATCTTTTCTAGTTTATGAGATCTTAACGGAACGGACGGACGGACTGACAGATAACAAAAAAAACTAATAGCGTCTATTCCCCTTTTAGGTGTTCTTATAATAAGAAGAAATTCCATTAAAAAATAATTAAAAAAAAACTTTAAAGTGTAATTGTATCCATTAGTTTAGATCAGTTACGTTATTGAATTTGTCAAACACCTTTCTATTTCTGTTTCTATTTTTTTTATCTGTTTCTATTTCTAAGTGTATAGCCTTATTGCTGTTGGTATTGGATTGAGGAGCCTGGGAAGGTTTATGCCATGAGTTCGGATGCACGTCGTTCCTTTTGCTTCATTTTTAAAATATCCTTTTTTTTAGATAGTCTAGTTCTATAACACATTTAATTACATGACTGATTTAAGAGAATTAATGTTTAATATCAGTTGTTTTTTTCTAAAAGTATTTTAAAAACTATTTTCTGTGTTGTTTTTTTTTATAGTTTTTTAGTGTTTTCTACTCTCTCCTATAATTTGAATATCCTACGCAGTCTCTTCCAGTTTTTGACTGATTCCTAATTCTTCAATATTAGTTTATTGGGCATAGGAGTAAATCTTAAACCGTTCTTTGTAAATGATAATGCCAAAGGGAGATCTAAGGTTTCTGCAAAACAAATCAACTTACTTTGGTTATTTTTGCCACTCAACTCATTTCTCTTTCCATCATTCTTCTTTAAACGTCGAATCTCTTCAATTAAAGCAGTTACATTTCCTTTAAATTCTACTGTCTTTTTTGCTGCAATTGACTTATTCTTCCCAAATGAACTATCCCCCATAACATTACATCTGTACACTCTTGCATCAGACTGCGTTGGATTATGTAAAGTTATAGCTAAGAACTGATTTCCAAAACTGACTTGCGCATGTCTAAAGTGAACATTTTGTTTGAGACTTAATGATTGTGTGTCCAATGAAAGTAACACATCAAATTTGTTGTTTGTTTCATTATAACGTGACAGGGATAAATAATTGAGTGCATCCAATTCTGAAACATAGTTGTTGACTACAGAACAGTTGACTAAAAGTTGCGACGTCAGTTCCGGTGATATCACATCAGGCTGAACATCAATGATAAGTTCTATAAAAAAGAAAACAAATAACTTTAGCAGCTATTCATATTTGTGAAAATGTCAGTATATATGTTCCGAAAAGTTGTCATTTCCGGAAGTGGTATAAATATAAACACTCCATTACCTATAAAATGGTTCCTAACACTATAGCTTGATTCTCAATTGGTCTCTGACAACCAGTCCAACTCATGGCCATCACGTGTGGCTCAGATATTGAGTAAGGCGGAACTGTTTTCACTAATAGGAGAAGGGGCAAAAACGAGTAACTGGCACCCAAAGCAGTAGACTTTGGGCAGGAGGAAACATGTAGGCCATGGCTGGTTACCAACAAAGAGGTACATTTCTGAATTCCAACCTCAGTTGCTTTGCACTATACCCAATCATCGAAAAGGTTTCGGGGGTCAACCATGAGGAAAACTCAGGAGCGGCAGTTTGCAGAAATCTGCGCAACACCTTGGCAGAGCCTGCCACGCCTCTGACTTCAAATTTTATCGGCACTTGTCTTTACTTTGGATACATCAGCTGTGTGGAAAGGGGGGAACTAATATGTGGGCGACATTGCTATAGAGGACATAAAAAAATGGACACACAAGTTTGACAACGGTTTTGTCTGTATCAGATTTAAGAAATTATACAGGTCGCAAGTGGGTTGGCAAAGGTATGTTAAACACTGCACTTATCCTAAATCTTCCTAATCGAGTTTTTGCCATTCAATGATTTATTTAATAACCGTCACCTTTCAGCTTTTTTTTTTATTCAGAAATAAATATTAGAACGAGTCCTTGTGGTTAGACTGAAAGTGATTGAAAGTAATTGATAGTGACTAAAATGACTGACTGAAGATGACTGATAGTTATTCTAGGTGACTGGTGGTGATAGAAAAAGAATAAAGGTGACTGAAAAATACTGAAAGAGACTCAATGTAACTGATGCTTACTGACTGAAGGTAACTATAGTGATAGTAGGTGAAAGATAGTGACTGAAGGTGACATAAAGAGACTGAAATTGACTGAAAGAGAATCATACTGACTCACTGAAGGTGACTGAAAGAGACTGAAGTTGACTAAAGTTGACTCAAGTTTACTGAAGTTGATTAATAGTAACTGAAAGAAACTGAAAGCTACTTAAAGTGACTGAACATGACTAAAAGTGACTGAAAGTGACTGATAGTGGCTAAAGATGGCTGGATAAGACTGAAAGAGACAAAAGGTGATAAAAGTGACTGAAGGTGGTAGAAAGAGACTGGAGGTATCTAAAAGTGCATAAAGGTGGCTGAAGGTGACTGAAGGTGGCTGAAAATGACTGAAGGTGACTGTTAGTGGCTAAAGGTGGCTGGAAGAGACTGAAAGTTACTGAAAGTGACTGAAAGTGACTGAAAGAGACTGAAGGTGACTGATAGTGGCTGAAAGTGACTGGAAGTGACTGAAGGTGACTGGAAGTAACTGAAAGTGACTGAAAGTGACTGTTAGTGGCTAAAGGTGACTGGAACAAACTGAAAAAGACTGAAAGTAACTGAAAATGACTGAAGGTGACTGATAGTACCTGACGGTGACTGATAGTGGCTGAAAGCGGCTGTAAGAGACTGAAAGTGTGTGGAAGAAACTGAAAGAGACTGAAAGTGACAGAAGGTGATTGATAGTGGCTAAATGTGACTGATAGTGGCTGAAGGTGGCATGAAAAGACTAAAAGTGACTGACTGAAAGTTAATGAAATAGACTGAAAATGGCTGGAAGAGACTGAAAGGTGATTGATAGTGTCTGATGTGGCTGGAAGAGAAAAAAAGTGACTGAAAGTCACTGAAAGTCACTGAAAGTGACTGAAAGTAACTGAAAGTGATTGAAAGTGACTGAAAGAAACAACTGAGAGTGATTGATAGGGGCTGAAGGTGGCTGGAAGAGACTGAAAGTGACTGAAATTGACTGGAAAAGACTGAAGGTGATTGATTGTGTTTCAAAGGTGGCTGGAATAGACTAAAAATGAATTAGAGTGAATGAAAGTAACTGAAAATGAAGGTGACTGATAGTAGCTGACGGTGACTGATAGTGGCTAAAAGTGGCTGGAAGAGACAGAAAGTGTAAGGAAGAAAATGAAAGAGACTGAAAGTGACTGATAGTGATTGATAGTGGCTGAAGGTTGCATGAAGAGACTGAAAGTGACAGACTGAAAGTTACTGAAATTGACTGAAAGTGACTGGAAGAGACTGAAGGTGATTGATAGTGGCTGAGGTGGCTGGAAAAGACTAAAAGTGACTGAAAGTGACTAAAAGTGACTGAAAGTGACTGAAAGTGACTGAAAGTGACTCAAAGAAACTGAAAGTAATTGATAGGGGCTAAAGGTGGCTGGAAGAGACTAAAAGTGACTGAAATTGACTGGAAAAGACAGAAGGTGAATGATTGTGGCTGAAGGTGGCTGGAAGAGACTTAAAGTGCCTGAAAGTGACTGAAAATGACTGAAAGAGACTAAAGGTGATTGATAGTAGCTGAAGGTGGCATGAAGGGACTGAAAGTTACTGAAAGTTACTGAAAGTGACTGAAATTGACTGAAAAAGACTGAAGGTGATTAATTGTGGCTAAATGTGGCTAGATCAGACTAAAAGTGACTAAAAGAGACTGAAAGAGACTGAAGGTGACTGATAGTGGCTGAAGGTGGCATGAAGAGACTGAAAGTGACTGACTGAAAGTTACTGAAATTGACTGAAAATGACTGAAAGAGACTAAAGGGAATTGATAGTGGCTAAGGTGGCTGGAAGAGACTAAAAGTTATTGAAAGTGACTGAAGGTGACTGGAAATGACTGAAGGTGACGGATAGTAGCTGACGGTGGCTGAAAGTGGCTGGTAGAGACTGATAGTGTATGGAAGAAACTAAAAGAGACTGAAAGTGACTGAAGGTTATTGAAAGTGGTTGAAGGTGACTGATAGTGGCTAAAAATGGCATGAAGAGACTGAAAGTGACTGATTAAAAATGACTGGAAGAGACTGAAATAGATTGATAGTGGCTGAGGTGGCTGGAAGAGACTAAAAGTGACTGTAAGTGACTGAAAGAAACTGAAGGTGATTGATAGGGGCTGAAGGTGGCTGGAAGAGTTGAAATTGACGGAAATCGACTGGAAGAGACTGAAGGTGATTGATTGTGTTTGAAAGTGGCTGGAATATACCAAATTGACTTAAAGTGACTGAAAGTAACTGAAAATGACTGAAGGTGACTAATAGTAGCTGACGGGGACTGAAAGTGGCTGAAAGTGGCTGGAAGAGACTGAAAGTGTGAGGAAGAAACTTAAAAAAAGACTGGAAGAGACTGAAGGTGATTGATAGTGGCTGAGGTGGCTGGAAGAGACTAAAAGTTACTGAAAATTACTGAAAGTGACTGAAAGTGACTAAAAGAAACTGAAGGTGATTGATAGTAGCTGAAGGTGGCAGGAAGGGACTTAAAGTTACTAAAATTGACTGGAAGAGAATAAAGGTGATTAATTGTGGCTGAAGGTGGGTGGAAGAGACTAAAAGTGACTAAAAGTGTATGAAAATGACTGAAAAGAGTGAAGGTGATTGATAGTAGCTGAAGGTGGCAAGAAGCAACTAAAAGTTACTGAAAGAGATTGAAATTGATTAAAAGAGACTGAAGGTGATTGATAGAGGCTGAAGGTGGCTAGAAAAGACTGAAAGTGACTGACTGAAAGTAACTGAAATTGAATGAAAATGATTGGAAGAGACTGAAGGTGATTGATAGTGGCTGAAAGTGGCTGGAAGAGACTAAAAGTGACTGAAAGTTACTGAAAGAAACTGATAGTGGCGGAAAGTGGCTGGAAGAGACTGAAAGTGTATGGAAGAAACTGAAAGAGACTGATAGTGACTGAAGGTGATTGATAATGGCTGAAGGTGACTGAAAGTGGCTGAAGGTGGCATGAAGAGACTGAAAGTGACTGACTGAAAGTTACTGAAATTGACTGAAAGTGACTGGAAGAGACTAAAGGGGTTTGATAGTGCGTAAAATGGGCTGGAAGAGACTAAAATTTACTGAAAGTGACTGAGAGTAACTAAAAATGACTGAAAGTGACTAATAGTAGCTGACTATGACTGATAGTGGCTGAAAGTGGCTGGAAGAGACTGAAAGTGTGTGGAAAAAACTGAAAGAGACTGAAAGTGACTGAAGGTGATTGATAGTGGCTGAAGGTGACCTAAAGTGGCTAAAGGTGGCATGAAAGTGACTGACTGAAAGTTACTGAAATTGACTAAAAGTGACTGACTGAAAGTTACTGAAATTGACTAAAAGTGACAGAAAGAAACTGAAGGTAATTGATAGTGGCTGAGGTGGCTGGAAAAGACTAAAAGTTACTGCAAGTGACTGAAAGTGACTGCAAGTAACTGAAAGAAACTAAAGGTGATTGATAGGGGCTAAAGGTGGCTGGAAGACACTGAAAGTGACTGAAAGTGTCTGATAATGACTGAAAGAGACTAAAGGTGATTGATAGTAGCTGAAGGTGGATTTAAGAGACTGAAAGTTACTTAAAGTGACTGAAATTGATTTTAAGAGACTGAATGTGATTGATTGTGACTGAATGTGGCTAGAAGAGACTAAAAGTGACTAAAAGTGACTGAAAGTGATTGAACGAGACTGAAGGTGATTGATAGTGGCTAAATGTGGCTGGAAAAGACTGAAAGTGACTGACTGAAAGTTACTGAAAGTGACTTAAATTGACTAGAAAAGACTGAAGGTGATTGATAGTGGCTGAAGGTGGCTGGAAGAGACTGAAAGTGACTGACTGAAAGTAACTGAAATTGAATGAAAATGATTGGAAGAGACTGAAGGTGATTGATAGTGGCTGAAAGTGGCTGGAAGAGACTAAAAGTGACTGAAAGTTACTGAAAGAAACTGATAGTGGCGGAAAGTGGCTGGAAGAGACTGAAAGTGTATGGAAGAAACTGAAAGAGACTGATAGTGACTGAAGGTGATTGATAATGGCTGAAGGTGACTGAAAGTGGCTGAAGGTGGCATGAAGAGACTGAAAGTGACTGACTGAAAGTTACTGAAATTGACTGAAAGTGACTGGAAGAGACTAAAGGGGTTTGATAGTGCGTAAAATGGGCTGGAAGAGACTAAAATTTACTGAAAGTGACTGAGAGTAACTAAAAATGACTGAAAGTGACTAATAGTAGCTGACTATGACTGATAGTGGCTGAAAGTGGCTGGAAGAGACTGAAAGTGTGTGGAAAAAACTGAAAGAGACTGAAAGTGACTGAAGGTGATTGATAGTGGCTGAAGGTGACCTAAAGTGGCTAAAGGTGGCATGAAAGTGACTGACTGAAAGTTACTGAAATTGACTAAAAGTGACTGACTGAAAGTTACTGAAATTGACTAAAAGTGACAGAAAGAAACTGAAGGTAATTGATAGTGGCTGAGGTGGCTGGAAAAGACTAAAAGTTACTGCAAGTGACTGAAAGTGACTGCAAGTAACTGAAAGAAACTAAAGGTGATTGATAGGGGCTAAAGGTGGCTGGAAGACACTGAAAGTGACTGAAAGTGTCTGATAATGACTGAAAGAGACTAAAGGTGATTGATAGTAGCTGAAGGTGGATTTAAGAGACTGAAAGTTACTTAAAGTGACTGAAATTGATTTTAAGAGACTGAATGTGATTGATTGTGACTGAATGTGGCTAGAAGAGACTAAAAGTGACTAAAAGTGACTGAAAGTGATTGAACGAGACTGAAGGTGATTGATAGTGGCTAAATGTGGCTGGAAAAGACTGAAAGTGACTGACTGAAAGTTACTGAAAGTGACTTAAATTGACTAGAAAAGACTGAAGGTGATTGATAGTGGCTGAAGGTGGCTGGAAGAGACTAAAAGTGTGTGGAAGAAACTGAAAGTGACTAAAGGTGATTGATAATGGCTGATGGTGACTGATAGTGGCTGAAGGTGGCATGAAGAGACTGAAAGTGACTGTCTTAAAGTTACTGAATTTGACTGAAAGTGACTGGAAGAGACTAAAAGGGATTGATAGTGGCTAAGGTGGCTGAAAGTGACTAAGAGTTACTGAATGTGATTGAAAGTAACTGAAAATGTCTGAAGGTGACTGATAGTGGCTGACGGTGACTGATAGTGGCTGAAATGGGCTGGAAAAGACTGAAAGTGTGATGAAGAAACTGAAAGAGACTGAAAGTGACTGAAGGTGATTAATAGTGGCTTAATGTGACTGATAGTGGCTGAAGGTGGCATGATAAGACTAAAAGTGAAAGACTGAAAGTTAGTGAAATTGACTGAAAGTTGATGGAAGAGACTGAAGGTGATTAATAGTGGCTAAAGGTGACTGATAGTGGCTGACTAAAAGTTACTGAAATTGACTAAAAGTGACAGAAAGAAACTGAAGGTGATTGATAGTGGCTGAGGTGGCTGAAAAAGACTAAAAGTTACTGCAAGTAACTGAAAGAAACTAAAAGTGATAGATAGGGGCTAAAGGTGGCTGGAAGAGACTGAAAGTGACCGAAAAGGTCTGATAATGACTGAAAAAGAC
This sequence comes from Biomphalaria sudanica, assembly GCA_036873155.1. Classification (NCBI taxonomy): domain Eukaryota; kingdom Metazoa; phylum Mollusca; class Gastropoda; family Planorbidae; genus Biomphalaria; species Biomphalaria sudanica. The sequence goes on along the minus strand of JAZGLO010001665.1, from coordinate 262,739 downwards.
TAAAGGTGATTGGTAGTAGCTGAAGGTGGCATGAAGAGACTGAAAGTTACTTAAAGTGACTGAAATTGACTTGAAGAGACTGAATGTGATTGATTGTGACTGAATGTGGCTAGAAAAGACTAAAAGTGACTGAAAGTGACTGAACGAGACTGAAGGTAATTGATAGTGACTGAAGGTGGCTGGAAAAGACTAAAAGTGACTGACTGAAAGTTACTGAAAGTTACTGAAATTGACTGGAAGAGACTAAAGGTAATTGATAGTGGCTTAAGGTGGCTGGAAGAGACTAAAAGTGTGTGGAAGAAACTGAAAGTGACTAAAGGTAATTGATAATGGCTGATGGTGACTGATAGTGGCTGAAGGTGGCATGAAGAGACTGAAAGTGACTGACTAAAAGTTACTGCAAGTGACTAAAAGTGACTGCAAGTAACTGAAAGAAACTAAAGGTGATTAAAAGGGGCTAAAAAAGGCTGGAAAAGACTGAAAGTGGCTGAAAGTGTCTGATAATGACAGAAAGAGACTAAAGGTGATTGATAGAAGCTAAAGGTGGCATGAAGAGACTGAAAGTTACTTAAAGTGACTAAAATTGACTTGAAGAGACGGAAGGTGATTGATTGTGACTGAATGTGGCTAGAAGAGACTAAAAGTGTTTTAAAGTGACTGAACGAGACTGAAGGTAATTGATAGTGACTGAAGGTGGCTGGAAAAGACTAAAAGTGACTGACTGAAAGTTACTGAAAGTGACTGAAAATGATTGGAAGAGACTGAAGGTGTTTGATAGTGGCTGAAGGTGGCTGGAAGAGACTAAAAGTGTGTGGAAGAAACTGAAAGTGACTAAAGGTGATTAATAATGGCTGATGGTTACTGATAGTGGCTGAAGGTGGCATGAAGAGACTGAAAGTGACTGACTGAAAGTTACTGAAATTGACTGAAAGTGACTGGAAGAGACTAAAAGGGATTGATAGTGGCTAAGGTGGCTGAAAGTGACTAAGAGTTACTGAATGTGATTGAAAGTAACTGAAAATGTCTGAAGGTGACTGATATGTGGCTGACGGTGACTGATAGTAGCTGAAATGGGCTGGAAGAGACTGAAAGTGTGTGGAAGAAACTGAAAGAGACTGAAAGTGACTGAAGGTGATTGATAGTGGCTTAAGGTGACTGATAGTGGCCTAAGGTGGCTGGAAAAGACTGAAAGTGACTGACTGAAAGTAACTGAAAGTGAATGAAAATGGTTGGAAGAGACTGAAGGTGATTGATAGTGGCTGAGGTGGCTGGAAGAGACTTAAAGAGACTAAAAGTGACTGAAAGTAACTGAAAATGACTGAAAGAAACTAAAGGTGATTGAAAGGGGCTAAAGGTGGCTGGAAGAGACTGAAAGTTACTAAAATTGACTGGAAGAGACTGAAGGTGATTGATTGTGGCTGAAGGTTGCTGGAAGAGACTAAAAGTGACTAAAAGTGACTGAAAGAGACTGAATGTGATTGATAGTAGCTGAAGGTGGTATGAAGCGACTCAAATTACTTAAAGTTACTGAAAATGACTAAAAGAAACTGAAGGTGATTGATAGGGGCTGAAGGTGGCTGGAAGAGACTGAAAGTTACTAAAATTGACTGGAAGAGACTGAAGGTGATTGATTGTGGCTGAATGTTGCTGTAGGAGACTGAAAGTGACTGAAAGTGACTGAAAGTGACTGAAAGTGACTAAAATGGACTGAAAGTGATTGAAAGTGACTGAAAGTGAATGATAGAAACGGAAGGTGATTATTGATAGGGGCTAAAGGTGGCTGGAAGAGACTAAAAGTGACTGAAATTGACTGAAAAAGACAGAAGATGAAAGATTGTGGCTGAAGGTGGCTGGAAGAGACTTAAAGTGCCTTAAAGTGACTGAAAATGACTGAAAGATACTAAAGGTGATTGATAGTAGCTGAAGGTGGCATGAAGGGACTTAAAGTTACTAAAAGTGACTGAAATTTACTGGAAAAGACTAAAGGTGATTGATTGTGGCTAAATGTGGCTAGAAGAGACTAAAATGACTAAAAGTGACTGAAAGTGACTGAAAGAGACTGAAGGTGATTAATAGTGGCTGAAGGTGGCTGGAAAATACTGAAAGTGACTGACTGAAAGTTACTGAAAGTGACTGAAAATGACTGGAAGAGACTGGAGATGATCGATAGTGGCTGAAGGTTGCTGGAAGAGAATAAAAGTGACTGAAAGTGACTGAAAGAGACTGAAGGTGACTGATAGTGGCTGAAGGTGGCATAAAGAGAAAAAAATGACTGACTGAAAGTTACTGAAATTGACTGAAACTGACTGGAATAGACTAAAGGGGCATGATAGTGACTAAGGTGGCTGGAAGAGACTAAAAGTTATTGAAAGTGACTGAAGGTGACTGGAAATGACTGAAGGTGACTGATAGTAGCTGACGGTGGCTAAAAGTGGCTGGAAGAGACTGAAAGTGTATGGAAGAAACTGAGAGAGACTGATAGTGGCTAAAGGTGGCATGAAGAGAGAGAAAGTGACTGACTAAAAATGACTGGAAGAGACTGAAGGTGATTGATAGTGGCTGAGGTGGTGGGAATAGATAAAAAGTGACTGAAAGTGACTGAAAGAAACTGAAGGTGATTGATAGGGGCTGAAGGTGACTGGAAGAGACTGAAATTGAATGAAATTGACTGGATGAGACTGAAGGTGATTGATTGTGTTTGAAAGTGGCTGGAATAGACTAAAATGACTGAATGTGACTGATAGTGGCTGAAGGTGACTGACACTGGCTGAATGTGACATGAAGAGACTGAAAGTAAAAGACTGAAAGTTACTGAATTTGACTGAACGTTACTGGAAGAGACTTAAGGTGATTGATAGTGGCTGAGGTGGCTGGAAGAGACTAAAAGTTACTGAAAATTACTGAAAGTGACTGAAAGTGACTGAAAGAAACTGTAGGTGATTGATTGGGGATAAAGGTGGCTGGAAGAGACTGAAAGTTACTAAAATTGACTGGAAGAGAATGAAGGTGCTTGATTGTGGCTGAAGGTGTGTGGAAGAGACTAAAATTGACTAAAAGTGAATGAAAATGACTGAAAGAGACTGAAGGTGATTGATAGTAGCTGAAGGTGGCATGAAGCGACTAAAAGTTACTGAAAGTGACTGAAATTGACTAAAAGAGACTGAAGGTGATTGATAGTGGCTGAAGGTTGCTGGAAAAGACTAAAAGTGACTGACTAAAAGTAACTGAAAGTGAATGAAAATGATTGGAAGAGACTGAAGGTAATAAATAGTGGCTCAAGGTGGTTGGAAGAAACTAAAAGTGACTGAAAGTGACTAAAAGTGACTGAAAGAAAATGATAGTGGCTGAAAATGGCTGGAAGAGACTGAAAGTGTATGGAAGAAACTGAAAGAGACTGAAAGTGACTGAAGGTGATTGATAATGGCTGAAGGTGACTGAAAGTGGCTGAAGGTGGCATGAAGAGACTGAAAGTGAATGACTGAAAGTTACTGGAAGAGACTAAAGGGGATTGATAGTGGCTAAGGTGGCTGGAAGAGACTAAAAGATAATGAAAGTGACTGAGAGTAACTGAAAATGACTGAAGGTGACTGATTGTAGCTGACTATGACTGATAGTGGATGAAAGTGGCTAGAAGAGACTGAATATGTGTGGAAGAAACTGAAAAAGACTGAATGTGATTGATAGTGGCTGAAAAATACTTATAGTGGCTGAAGGTGGCATGAAGAGACTGAAAGTGACTGACTGAAAGTTACTGAAATTGACTAAAAGTGACAGAAAGAAACTAAAGGTGATTAATAGTGGCTGAGGTGACTGGAAAAAACTAAAAGATACTGCAAGTGACTGAAAGTGACTGCAAGTGACTGAAAGAAACTAATGGTGATTGATAGTGGCTGAAAATAGCTGGATAAGACAAAAAATGTGTGAAAGAAACTGAAAGAGACTGATAGTGACTAAAGGGGATTGATAATGGCTAAAGGTGACTGATAGTGGCTGAACGTGGCATGAAGAGACTAAAAGTGACTGAATGAAAGTTACTGAATCTGAATGAAAATGACTGGAAGAGACTGAAGGTGATTGATAGAAGCGGAGGTGGCTGAAAGAGACTAAAAGTGACTGAAAATGACTGAAAGAAACTGAAGGTGATTGATAGGGGCCGAAGGTGGCTGGAAGAGACTGAAATGACTGAAATTGACTGGAAGAGACTGAAGTTGATTGATTGTGTTCGAAGGTGGCTGGAATAGACTAAAAATGACTTAAAGTGACTAAAAGTAACTGAAAGTAACTGAAAATGACTGAAGGTGACTGATAGTGGCTGAAAGTGGCTGAAAGAGACTGAAAAAGTGTGGAAGAAATTGAAAGAGACTAAAAGTGACTAAAGGTGATTTATATTGGCTGAAGGTAAAGGATAGTGACTGAAGGTGGCATGAAGAGACTGAAAGTGACTGATTGAAAGTTACTTAAATTGACTGAAAGTGACTGGAGGAGACTAAAGGGGATTGATAGTAGCTAAGGTGGCTGGAAGAGACTAAAAGTTACTGAAAGTGACTAAAACAACCGAAAACGACTGAAGGTGACTGATAGTAAGTGACGGTGACTGATAGTGGCTGAAAGTGGCTGGAAGAGACTGAAATTGTGTGGAAGAAACTGAAAGAGACTTAAAGTGACTGAAGGTGATTGATAGTGGCTGAATTGACTGATAGTGGCTGAAGGTGGCATGAAGAGACTGAAAGTGACAGACTGAAAATTACTGAAAGTGGCTGAAAGAAACTGAAGGTGATTAATAGGGGCTAAAGGTGACTGGAAGAGACTGAAAGTGACTGAAATTGACTGGAAGAGACTGAAGGTGATTGATTGTGGCAGAAGGTGGCTGGAAGAGATTTAAAGTGACTGAAAGTGACTGAATGAGACTGAAGGTGACTGATAGTGGCTGAAAGTGCCTGGAAGTGACTGAAGTTGACTGGAAGTAACTGAAAGTGACTGAAAGTAACTGAAAATGACTGAAGGTGACTGATAGTAGCTTACGGTGACTAATAGTGGCTGAAAGTGGCTGGAAGAGACTGAAATTGTGTGGATGAAACTAAAATGGACTGAAAGTGACTGAAGGTGATAGATAGTGGCTTAAGGTGACTGTTAGTAGCTGAAGGTGTCATGAAGAGACTGAAAGTGACAAACTGAAAGTTACTGAAATCGACTGAATGTGACTGGAAGAGACTGATGGTGATTGGTAGTGGCTGAGGTGACTGGAAGAGACTTAAAGTTACTGAAATTTACTGAAAGTGACTGAATGAAACTAAAGGTGATTGATAGGGGCTAAAGGTGGCTGTAAGAGACTGAAATTGACTGAAATAGACTGGAAGAGACTGAAGGTGATTGAATGTGGCTGAAGGTGGCTGGAAGAGACTAAAAATGACTGAAAGTGTCTGAAAATGACTGAAAGAGACAGAAGGTGAATGATAGTAGCTGAAGGTGGCATGAAGAGACTGAAAGTGACTGAAATTGACTGGAAGAGACTGAAAGTGATTGATTGTGGCTAAATGTGTCTAGAAAGAACTAAAAGTGACTAAGAAGACTGAAACTGACTGAAAGAGACTGAAGGTGATTGATAGTGCCTGAAGGTGGCTGGAAAAGACTGAAAGTGACTTACTGAAAGTTACTGAAAGTGACTGAAAATTACTGGAAGAGACTGAAGGTGATTGATAGTTGCTGAAGGTGGCTGGAAAAGACTGAAAATGACTGACTGAAAATGACTGACTGAAAGTGACTGACTGATAGTGACTGACTGAAAGTGACTGAAAGAAACTGAAGGTGACATGAAGTGTAAGGAAGAAACTGAAAAAGACTGAACTTGACTGAAAGTGATTGGCTTAAGGTGACTGATAGTGGCTGAATGTGGCATGAAGAGACTGAAAGTGACAGACTGAAAGTTACTGAAATTGACTGAAAGTGACTGGAAGAGACTAAAGGGGAATGATAGTGACTAAGGTGGCTGGAAGAGACTAAAACTTATTGAAAGTGACTGAAGGTGACTGAAAATGACTGAAGGTGACTGATAGTAGCTGACGGTGGCTGAAAGTGGCTGGAAGAGACTGAAAGTGTGTGGAAGAATTTGAAAGAGACTGAAAGTGACTGGAGGTGATTGATAATTGCTGAAGGTGACTGATAGTGGCTAAGGTGGCATGAAGAGACTGAAAGTGACTGACTGAAAGTTACTGAAATTGACTGAAACTGACTGGAAGAGACTAAAGGTGATTGATAGTGGCTAAGGTGGCTGGAAGAGACTGAAAGTGACTGAAAGTGACTGAAAGTGACTGAAAGTGACTGAAAGTGACTGAACGTGACTGAAAGTGACTGAAAGTGACTGAAAGAAACTAAAGGTGATTGAAGAGACTGAAAATGACTGAAATAGACTGGAAGAGACTGAAGGTGATTGAATGTGGCTAAAGGTGGCTGGAAGAGACTAAAAGTGACTAAAAGTGACTGAAAATGACTAAAAGAGACTGAAGGTGATTGATAGTGGCTGAATGTGGCATGAAGAGACTGAAAGTGACTGAAATTGACTGAAAGTGACTGGAAGAGACTGAAGGTGATTGATAGTGGCTGAAGGTGGTTGGAAGAGACTAAAAGTGACTGAAAGTGACTAAAAGTGACTGAAAGAAACTAACGGTGATTGATAGTAGCTGAAGGTGGCTGGAAAAGACTGAAAATGACTGACTGAAAGAAAATTTGAAAATTCATAAATCAGATTTAAAAAGCATTAAAAAGCTGTAAAATTCCAAAAAGAAATGTTTAAAATATTTTATTCTTTTCTAAGACTTACAACATTTTTTAGGTAAAAGTTACATTTTTACAAATGCTAGAATGTTTATATACATATTTTTTAAATAAACAAATCATCGTTTCTACAATAAAAATATACAGAAAAAATAACCTGATTTAGAGAACTTGGCTATGAACGCGCAAATAACAAATTTTAACAATAGCTTCATTTTATGGATATGATGGACAAGAGAAATAACATGCATTTATTTAGACTGTAGTTAACTGAAAAGTCCATAGCACAAATGAATTTTTATCATATCAGGTTACAGCACAAACACTTCCAGTCATGCACACCATTTCTGAACTCAAATTATCATTAAGAAAAGATTGCAGCCCATATTAAATTTGCAATAATCAATTTAGAACTTTTCCTCACACGAAGAACATCTTTATTAAAAAGAAGCTTGGTATGAGTACTTTCCATTTTTTTCATTATTTGCGACAAAGATCGTGCATTGAAAGCAAGATTCTATTGCCACGCTTTCATCCATCACTTTCTATAGGTCAGTAGGCATCTTTCATGTTGCCCAATCCTTTCTGTGTAGGCGACTATTTGTGGACATGACATTGAGGGTAACATTTTGAATTCATGCGACAAGACGTTTATTAACTCTTTCTCTAGGTAATTATTTACCACATTCTGATAAAATCAACGCTGGTAGCGTCGGTTAGGAGAGAAAGAGTTAATGTTTACCTTAATTTTGCTCTAGTAGTGCTATTTATTTCCAACATATCTATTCCAATCAATGTTGTTCTCTTGAATATTTTTTTTTTCATATCATTAAAGATATATTCTCCTGTTGGGTTAACTACTAAAAGATGCCAAAAACAAAATTCTCATGCATTTCTTTTTTTCGTATTTAACAAACGCCATATATTAGCAAAATTCGTAATATCAACATCGTTTTGAACCCACTTTAATTCAACCTCTCAAAAGTGTTCTACAATACTAGAGAGTTCGAAATGCGTGGCGATCCTAACCTTTTTTAAACCACATATATAAATTTGAATATTTTAGGTAATAAATGACCAGACTGCACATCACATAGCGCAGTTTTAAACAACTATCTATTGTCATTTTTGTTGGTACATCAAAAATTAAATATCTATTACAAGTATTCAATCAGTGGACTCAATTTGTATTCTCCTAAAGATAATCCTGCACAGTCTTAAACAAATGGAATCTTAATGACATAGAAGCACATCCCTTTTTCATTTCCTGAAGTTTGTAAATTTTATTTTTAACTCTTTCTTTCCGTAATTATTTACCACATTCTGGTTGAATCAACTCTGGTATCGTCTGTTCGGAGAAAAAGAGTTAAGATGTAAAATAACGTGACTTATAAGTTTGTACAAATATAAAAATAAAATAATATGAAAGGTTGTGATTTTAAAATTGTTCATGGTTTATTTTAATTTCGTAAAAGAACACAATCAATGAGTATTTAGTTTTTAATTCAGCATAATCAATAAAGTGCAACGTTTACCCCTTTTAAAGTGTTTCCGTAATTCGTGGGGTACGCGTACCCCACTTTGGGAAACACTGGACTAAGGAATTGTTGATGGTGAAGGTGATATGTGCTTATGAAATGCATCACGTAACGTGAGGGTCAAGGTCATTTGTTAAAAAGTAAACTTATTTTGTTTGTCACTGGTGCTGGCGATAACACACTAATTGCGCTGCAAGACCGTACTTAAGGATTGTTTACAACAGGTGTGGACAAATTACGACACGCGGGCGTAATTCGGCCCGCCGAAAGGTTTTATGCGGCCCGCGGACTCTTACAGAAATTATGTGTGCTCACTGATTTTTCATATAAAAAATGCAAAAATATTAAAAATAAATACTTTAAAATATCTATATAAACTAATAAAACTTCTGATTCTTATAACTACTGATGAAGAAGCTTAAGAAATAATGTTTCTTCGTGTCATTCTAAAAAGATTAAAGTAAACGAAGCATGGGCGTAGCCGGGGGGGAGGGGGTTGGGGCTCAACCCCTCCCCTGTCAGGTGGGTTTTGTCGCTTAGGTAGAGTATGATATTATGGTCCCGTATCCCCAGCCTGAACAGAGTAACACAAGAACCTAAAGGTAATAGCATGTAAAATACAAACATTGAATAACAGTTAGTCAACTGAACATTTAGTGAATAACAACAGTTGTCAACAGGAACAATATTTAATTATACTTAATTGTAATTTTTTAAACATATTTACATATACATCAATATCATTGAAGTTAGTATTTGATTAATAATTAGTCTAGTATCACATTAACAAGTTTCCGTAACACACCTTCACGCTCACACTCCATCTCGGCGCCTAACAGAATCTCAACTCCCTACACCTCAACACCGATAGTTACTACACAACTCCAAGGGCGGAAAAACGACACACTTTCCCATAGCCAAAAGCCTAACACCCCTTACAAGGGGGAACCAAAAAAGCTACCTTGCTCACAAAAGAAGCTCTGTCTCTCTCTTGCGGGAACTAAGGATGACGAAAACACACACACACACACAATATTCTAGACAACAGAACGCACTTATAAGAAACTACTTCCTATACGCTAAAACACCAATATTAAATGCAAAGAAAACTTCAAGCGCGCACAACACCCCTTCCCCCGAAATAAATCCCCCCCCCGCAGAGGGGATCGGAATTTAGTGACTGATTGTTTGCCTTGATTTTGTTTATTTTAGGTGAGATTTTAATACTAAACCAACACTTGCCCCAGCACAGCCAAGGGTTTTTGAGTTTAAAATCCCTTACCAGGTGGTTTTGAGTTTAAAACCCCTACCAGAGGAATTTGAGTTTAAGATCCCCTATCAGGGGGTCTGCGTTTAAGACCCACTACCAGGGGGTTTTGCGTTTAAAACCCCCTGCCAGGGGGTTTTGATTTTAAAACCCCAACCATGGGTTTTAGCAGTTAAATCCCTCTCTTCCATAAAACAAAACAAAATAAAAAATGCAAACGACAATCTCCAAATTCCAAGAGCACAGTTAAGGAAGATTTTGATTTTAAAACCCTTCCGAAATTTACGATAAACCCCCCTCTTCAATATAAAAAAAAAGCGAATTACACACTCAAAAATTTGAAGGGTTTTGATATTACCCCCCCCTCTCTTCAGAAGGGTTTGAAGTTAAAAAATACTTCTTCAATATGTAAAAGAGCTAATTACGCACTCAAAATGTTATGAGCGTAGCTAAATGGGGTTTGACTCAGTTTTGAGTTTAAACCCCCCTTCGGCGTTTAAAGCTTAAAAATACTTCTTCAATATAAAAAAAGCTAATTACGCATTCAAAATGTTATGAGCGTAGCTTAATGGGTTTTGACTAAGTTTTGAATTTACATTTTCAATATAAAAAAAGCAAATTACACAATCTAAAATCTATAAGCGTAGCCAAAAAGGTTTTGAGTTTAAACCCCCTGCCAGCGGGGTTTGAAGCTAAAAAATACATCTTCAATGTAAAAAAAAAGCAAATTACGCACTCACAATGTTATGAGCGATTCCAAAATTGAGTTTAAATCTACCTTCAGAGCGGTTTGATGCTTAAAAAATACATCTTCATATAAAAAAAGCAAATTACACACTAAAATTATTTGAACGTAGCCAAGCCAATTTGGGGTTTTAAGTTTAAGCCCCTCTAATACAGATGGCTTTTTAAAAATAGTTTAAAACCCCTCCAGATGGTTTTGAGTTTAAAATCCCCTTACAGAGCGTTTTGAGGTGGATTGTGACAGAGTGTCTCACGAGGTTTGCGGAATATGTTCTCCGACCAATTAAATTACGCATAATAAGAGTTGCGATGACAATCCTATTAAGTACAACTTGGCGCCACACATTCATGGAGGTCCTCAGAGCAGGTGGAAAGAGGCTTCAGACAGTACCAGTGACAGATCTTTGTGGAAACAGCTTGACGGCAAATGGAACTAACGGCGCGGGAGGGTCTAAATCAGTAAGAATAGCACATTAGGTTTTTGAAATAAAACTTTTTAATAGCAGGCTAATGCACTGTAGATACCTCAGAATATGCATTTTGTTGGCTTTCAATACCAGAAATAGTGCTTGGCGGCGGGACTTCGCCATGCGCTAGGGGGAGCTCCTATATATATATATATTTCTCATTATGTTTTAAAACATACATCTACATCTATCTATCTACCTATCTATCTATCAAGGGGTCTTAAACTTGTTTAGAAACATACTGATCTTAAGCATGCACCTGAGTCCACCCAACTGTAATTGGTACCTGGCATTACTTGCGGAAATTAAAAGTGGTTGGTCGTTGTGCTGGCTACATGACACCCTAGCTAATTTACCGTCGGCAATAGGAACAGATGACAGCTAGATATTCTGCCCCATAGATCTCAATGTCTGAAAGGGAACTTTACTTTTATTATTATTTAGTAGAAGAAAATTCTAAAAAAATGAATATTTATGTATTAACTTCACTTATAAACATAAAATTTAGGGATATAATTATTGTAATAGTTTTATACAGTCCAATTGAAACCAAAAGGAGGAACATGCATTTAAATTAACCTAACAAAAAAAATTCGTGTCCATGACACACATTTATAGATAAATATAAAGTTACAACCCCAAATTTTTGTCAACTTTGCATTATGTTAATGAACGCACTAGCGAGTTCCGTGTTCGTAGAGAAATGTAGAATTACATTGGGCTGATAAGGAGGCAACTGAAGACAGAAAAAAAAAGATTATTTATCAGGTTGTTCCGTGTCTGTGACCTAAGGCAAGTCATGTGATCAAGGACTTACAAAGGACTGCGCATTTCTTTTTTCCATAAGGTATATAATTCGAAGATATTGACTTTTGTTTTACACGTTGAAGTTAATTGAATAGATTTAAGAAGAGTCCAAATATTTCTGTAACTCTATAGATATAAAAAAATAAATTAATTAAAAACTGCTTTTAAAAAAACATAACAACACAGAGAAAAAAACTTTCTTATACAATTTAAAATACAATAACATATTTGTGAAAAAAATAATGAAATAAAAATTGGCTAAAACTGTGTGACTTTGACAGCTTCTACTCGAACGATTCTACTAACTAGGCCAACGTCCATTGTATATGAAAGTAGATATCCATTTGTACCTTTATCCAGGGCCGGTCCTACAGAATGCGGGGCCCTATGCGAAACGGATTGCGCGGGGCCTAGTCTTGGTAGGGATAAGGATAATCAGTAAAAATTAAGAATTTGTATTAGAAAATATATTTGTCTTTGCATTTTATTCATACTTTACTAAGTACAAAATCACTGTCAAATTAACTGCATAAGATAGTAGTTTTCCAACAAAAGCCGATAAACACTCGGATCTGTCTTTTGTCAGGGTTCAACTTTATATGCTGCTTGGCTCTTGTGTTGTTGTGTTTCTTCACTTGGTTCCTGTGGCTCACTAGCGGGTGTCTTGAATATTAAATAATACTTGCTTGATACTTTCTAGGTTACTCAATTATAATTCATCAATACTTGCTTAACTCAAATACGAACACTTAATATACATCAACTCTTACTCCTTATATTCATGAATGGTGTTTTTTCTGCTCAACTAGCTGCTAAAATTAAAAGAATACATTTACATTTGTTTATAAAGGCTAATAATGCGATTTGTATGTAAATATCATGCACATTACAGTAGCGTCACGTCGAAACATGTTGAGGTGCTAAACTAATTCCTAAAAATTTATATAATAAGCAGATATTATTTACTCTTTGTTTAATGCCCCATCAGGATAAAAGCCTCCTATTTTTGTGCATTTTGTCTGTTGATCGATCTGTCCGTCACGTTTAGATTAAAAAAAATAACAACAACAATAGATGCATTTGACAATCTGATTGAACCTTTAGAAACATCTCTATAGTTTTAACTATCTATAATAGATTGTTCCAGATGGTTTTGTGAAAACTAATAAATGTCAACGAATGTCAGTTTGCTCTTCTAATTTATATTATATTTAATTTCCATGCTTAAAGTTTGCAAAACACTTGATCAACCAAATGTTGTCCCGGTTTTTTGATGTAAATAGCATATAAATGTTAACTGAAAATCTCCATACGGGCTTATGTTTCATTAACTATAACGTTGTTCCTAAAATAGTTTTATAAAAAATAAATTATGTCAAATGATTGTTTGAAATCGCATCACTGACTTACATTACACTTATATTCTTTGACAATACGTTACTATACTTTAATTATCGATATTAAATCGTTCCGTATTTTCAACTTAAAAGAATTGTATGTCAAATGATTTTTTTCAAAAGTATCGACAAAAAGTTGTTCAGGATTTTAAAATAAGAAAGTAATTTACTAGAAACGATTATTGAAAATCACTTTTGGTGGCCCCGTAAGGGGAAAAGCCGATATTAGGTTTGTTAGACTTATTTTACATTTAATTTTCTTGCTGAAACATACAACAAGTTTTTTGATCGGTAAAGAATGTTCCGGATTCTTTTTTTTTTTAAATTTTAATAATAACTTATTAAAAGGAGTTTTTCTGGTGTAATTTTCCTGCGCATCTAAAACGATTAGATTTTTCACCGGGTTTCTATGTGACGTCACACTAACCTATTGATTTAATATATTTGACTTATTGTATAACGGGAGACCATGCAGTAAAGTTTACATTCTTATAAAAAATATATCTTCGTCTATGCAGTTAGATCTAGATCTTGTAAGCAAAGAAAAACAATGCGTGTTGAAAGTAGATTTACATGCATGATTAACCACGGCCGTGTGTATTTTCTCGCCTGACCTTTTCAACGTGCAACAAACAGTATCGCTTGTTTGTCTTGTCATGACCAACTACACGCAGTCTAGACTAGCCTTATAGTGACCAGTTTGTTTAAATCAGTCAGTCACACGATCTATATACTTTTTAGGACAGGGAGAGGCTTAGATGAAAATGCTACTTTTTTTCTCGAGTTGGTTATCGTAATGCTTTTAGATCTCTCTCTCAATATAAAACCGTACCATAGTTCTGGACTAGGCCCGGGGTCGGCAACCTGAGGCTCGCGAGCAACACGCGGCTCTTTGGGTGTGAAGCTACGGCTCTTTAGTTCCATACGCAGATATTATTTATTTTATCGAAACATTTTTTCAAATAGTTCTGAATATTTTAACGAGAATTAGGCACCGATTGTTTCTCTCAGCCACTTGTACTCGTTTTTCACTACACCCCTCCCCCATTACACGCGTCCTCACTGTTGTCAGTCGTCGGAAGTTCTTGGCCGTCGTCGCATGTTGCTATGTTGGTTTTCATTCGCTTTCGACGCAAGACGAATTAGCATCTTTACCACGTGCTTTGACTTTTACAAATAGTTTGTTGTTTCAAGGCAATGATTTAGAAGCGATTATCTTCTCAAAGTTAGAAGCAATGTACATGTAATGCTAATATTGCGAGCTTTGCGATACCACTAGAAATTGCGGAAAAAGGCAAACCATTTATAGATGGTGAGTATCTGAAAGACTGCTTCATACATGTATCTGAAGAACTGATTCATAATTTAAAAAACAAACCAGAAATTTTGAAAAAAAAAATAAAGATTTGCCACTATTCGCTTAAACAGAACAAGATAGAATAGCTCAATTATCTTCAAATGTAACATATTTGCAGGCGTAAGATATCCAACCTTTTTCTGTCTTATCACTTGCTATAGATGAGTCTTGCGACACAAAGACACTGCAAAAGTTGTCCATTTTGTGAGGTATATGTCTTCCCAAAGGTCCAAAAGAAGAAACTAGGATTGCTACCACTCTCGTTACAAACTATCGGAGAAGATATAGCGCATGCCGTGCACAAATACCTTGAAGACATTAAGATCGCTTTAAAAAAAATCGTTTCAATAACACTTGGAGGAGCCAGATGTATAACAGGAAAAACTAAATGGGCAACAACGATTATTCGGAGCAGAATAAACAGTGAAATTCTAACGTTCCACTGCAAAATACACACAAGAAGCGCTTTGTGCCCAAACATTTTCGGCCGAAATAGTTGAGGTCATACATTGGGTAATCAAGATTTGTAACAGCACGTTGTCAAAACCACTCTACCGTCTTCAGTTTAAAGACTTCTTAAAGAAAATGGAGACTCAGTTTCCCGACCTCCTTTTTCCCAACAAAGTGCGATGACATTCCAAACGTTGAAACGTTTTGTTTTGTGCTTGAATGAAATAAATACACTCCTAAATGACAAAGTCATTAGTTACCCTGAATTAGAGAACGACAAATGGTTGCAAGCATTTTTCTTTATGGTGGAAATAACATCGAAATAAAATGAGCTAAATCTAAAGCTGCAAGGAAAGTAAAACCCAGCCATATTGGTTTGTTTTGAAGAAATTATTTTTTTTTTTTGCAGAAGATATTCAGATATTCAGACCTATACCAGTTACGTGAGACCTGTATTAGAATATGGGTCCACAGCATGGGGCTAAGCAGCCCAAACCAACCTAAGAAAAATAGACAAGGTTCAAAATATTGGTCTAAGGATATTGACAGGAGCTATCAAAACAACACCCATAAGGGCTATGGAGGAAACCGCTGCCCTGATTTCTCTGGATGAAAGAAGAGAAATAAAAATCCTTTCCCAATTCACTAAATTGGAAACCATGGAGAGGCACCCACTCAGAACAAAAATCCATAAAACTGGCACCAAAAAACGCCTCAAAAGGACTAATTTCATACAGGAATCTCTAAACCTAAAAAAGAAACACCAACTTGAAAAAATTACCCTGGAATCCTCGATACACTATAATGAATCTCCACCCTGGGACGAAAGCTCTCTTCCTATTATAAGGGACCATATTGAAAGCATTAAAAGAAAATCTGATTACAGACCAACAGAGCTCAAGAAAATAGTGAACTGTTTTCTACATACCAATTATCCTACCAATCAGTGGATCAGAGTTTACACAGATGACTCAACCCATAAAGCCACCACAAATGGAGGAGCTGGAATACTTATCGAATGGCCAGATGGAGGAAAACTAGAAAAATCTATTGCAACTGGAGAGCTCTCTGACAGTCACAGAGCAGAAAGGGAAGCACTAGCACTAATTGCTACCATCCTAGCAAATCATCCAAATTCCCCACACAGTCAGATTGTCTTACTAACCGATGCAAAAACAACCCTCCAAAGCCTGCAAAACTCTGATTCCTCATATATTAATAACCTCAAAACAGCACTTATAAAGCTCAACAACATCAGCAAAAAAACTGTAATTCAATGGATCCCAGCTCATATAGAACTAGAAGGAAATGAGAAGGCTGACACACTCGCCAAGAGTGGGAGAACTAACACACTAATAAACTCTGCACTCTATCCAGAAGAATTGAAGAAATTAATAGTAAATAAAAAAAATGAGAAATGGACGAGCTCTCATCCAAATCACAAGAAAGATGACGCTTACTATAAGCTATCCCGACAAGACCAACGTCTAATCTTTCGACTCGGGACCGGACACAACAGAATGCGACAACACATGTACCGGAAGCTCAAAATTGGAACCAGTGAAATCTGCCCATGTGGAGAATCACCAGAGAATACAGACCACGTCCTCCAAAACTGCTCTCTATACCAAGAGGCCCGTATAAGACATTGGCCCCAAATCACCCCACTAGAAAGGAAACTATATGGAGAGCTTCCTGATCTGGAAACCACTGCGCATTTCATCTCATGTATTGGTCTACTCATCTGAACACTCCAACATAACAATGAGAACGAAGAAGAAGAAGAAGATTCAGAGCGGCAAGTTACTTCATTTTCAATGTCTAAAACAGTATCGCCATAAAATTAGAGCAACTTTTGACACGAATTACTTCAGCACAGTTATAAAAAAAATCTAAGATGAATTTCTGGATAAATTTAAAAAGCTTAAGCCCAACAAAACTATTCTAGTATTCCTGGTACAGCATTTCAACACAAATAGTAACGAAATCCACATTGATCCATTTGAACTTGATACTGGATCTCTAGAAATGCAATAGCTCGATTTAAAAAGTAAAGATTTTATGGGATAGAAAATTTACAGAGTTGAAAATCAAGTTGGAAGTGTTGGAGGTCCAGAAATGTGTGTACGTAACGCAACAAAAGTGAACAGCTTTCAAAGAAATGCCGCGAGTTGATGAGTTGAATAGTCTTCCAGATTGCTACATCATTGGATCGACATATTCGTGCATGAAAACGTTCTCTTGTATAAATGTAATTAAAAGTAAGTAAGTAAGAAGCCAACTTACAAATGGAAATTTAGAGTCGTGTTTGAAACTAAAAACAACAAGTTATGAGCCAAATCTAAACTTTCTAAAACCATGCAAAGCCAACGTTCCCATTGAATTTGTTTGCTCAATTGTTTGTTATTGAATCACAAGTTAGTGTTGTAAGTAAATGTTTAACTGCTTTAGTTGTTACCGAATTAAAAATTATTATTAAATAACGCCATATATATCATTTAATGTGTAGTGAAAAACACTTTATATATATATATATATATAATAGGAATAAAAAGTTTAAAAAGAGTGTGTGAGTACTACTTATTGTTGGCAAGAAAAAATGTTGTGGCTCTTTAAAAAAATTAAAAAAATTGTAAATTCTAAGTTTTGGCTCTTCCGACTTAAAAGGTTGTTGACCCTCGACTAGTCGTCACTAAGCCTAACAGCTACTGTAAAATGAAGCGATACGATTGGTTACATCTAGTTTCTCTTGCAGTATTGTTGAGGGAAGTGACGTTTGACTAAGCTAAAAAGAAAATCTCAAAGAACCCCGTTTTTTTGAGATGTCAAGAATTTAATGACTAATTTATTAAATATAAATGTTTCTAAGCATTTAAGTACAAAATGGTAAAATGTTTACTATCATAACTTTTTGAGCAGAATTTTAATATGTCAATAACTT